>ML786993.1:157160-181276 GCA_009831015.1 Picea engelmannii | reverse complement strand
TCCTCCCCAGTGGAGTCTTTAATCGTGGAGTCGCCAGATAGAAAATTACAACCAAGTAGTGTCTAACCTTTGTCTATCATCAAAGATCAGATCTATGTCGTCTCCCAGGGAAGCTGAGCTTCAATCTCCTCTCCCCGGCAATGACGCCAATTTGTTATCACTTCAGGAAACTCTCCTAGGCTGTAAGTCGGAGATTCCTGGTAACTTACTCTTTTGGAAACTATTTTCTCAATAATGTGTTGGGGTCTTGGATCAAGATGAATATCTAAAACTCTGATTTATATCCTCAAGACAGTCTTAACTATAATCATGCTACATAAGGCCTTCAAGAGCTATTGTCAGATAGGTTTGAATAACAGGTGGATGAGAAAACTAATCAATCAACCAGAACATATATAAAACCATATATATATGATGGGTCAACAAACTTGCCAAGGATGCTTGTGATTCCTGATTAATAACCAAAAGTAAGATGACAGTCACCAGGGTCATTAAACAGAGACAAAAGAATTAATTCCACTCATAAGCATAGAGATAGATAAAAGAAGGTCTGACAGTAACAAAGAAAGAAGCTTGCAATGTTTCATATATTAAGAATAAGTCTCTTGGTTATAGTAGCAGCATGTAGAACCCAAAATTGAACCTAGTCTTAGTCTTCAGAATGTAGCTTTATAGATTTTACAAGATGTTCTTAGATCGTAAAAATATGGATCGGTTTTGCTAAAAACAGTAAAGAAAACTAATTTACAGAAATGTAGAAATAGATCCTCAAAATGAGGGTAATCTTCATGTGTTGGTCCAATATATGTTTGAATAGTCGGTGAAGTGATGATTAGCTTTCCAAGGCTCCTCTGTTTGACATCATGAAGATTACAAATTCGAATTTGATGAGCTATATATTCATCCCTAATACTCTTCCTTCAAAAATGACCAAAACTTAGCCAAAGAAACTCCTTTTGACTTGTCTTTCCAAAAATAGCCTTCAGACTTGATAAACTAATCCATAATTTGTTTACTGAATGAGATTTTTTCGCTTCTCTACCCTCAAATCTTGGATCTGCACATTTGTAAATAACTTCAGGGCTTCTTAGATGAAGCTCTTGTCTTTCTAACTGGTCT
This sequence comes from Picea engelmannii, assembly GCA_009831015.1. NCBI lineage: Eukaryota > Viridiplantae > Streptophyta > Pinopsida > Pinales > Pinaceae > Picea > Picea engelmannii. The sequence goes on along the minus strand of ML786993.1, from coordinate 180,157 downwards.
TGAAATTTTAGCTTGATGTGTTTATGTTTGCCTTTCTGGCTCAAAAGAAGTGGCAATATCGATAAGTGTTTCTAGCCTTATCAATATGAGAAAAGAAACTGTAAATACCAGGTACGGCTCCCACTGCAGCAAGTTCTTGGAGACATTTCCCTAATAGTTATAGGGTAACTTTACTGCTTCAAAACCAGAAAACATAGCTATAACTGTGACACCTATCACTCCAAATCTGTTGAGTAGTCGAGGTATTGTGAAAAACCTTTGTCTGGTGAAGGCATAGGAAAGTGAATGCCTGTGTGTCAAAATGCATAGAGAAAATCCAATAGGAACAAAATTGCTCTCAATGTTGTTCGTTATTTTCCTACTCCGTTATGGCGGAGCATCAAATAGAAATCAATGGTAATAAGGTAGAATGAAGACCAGTAATGTAACCAAACAAAACAAGTCCATTTTCCAATTTATCCACCTTGTCTGTATAGAGAGGAGAGGTATATTCTCGAACAGAACGAGCTGGAGAAGATTGTAGGAGAAAGCGAAAACAATATTGAAGGGGATCTGGAAGAGAGCATGTTTTCTCTTTGTAAATGATGAACTTCTGCCATCGACATCTTGAGAAATCATGCTTGCATTATCGATGACAGTGAATCTGAATCAACTTGCATGGGTGGAGATGGTCTCTGCAATTGTTCTTCCTCAACAGTTGTATGAGGTGTAATAGGATTGGCCACAGTCTATGTTGGGAGAATGTCCACCTTCAACAAATGTGTGATATGGAAGGGAAGGCACGTTAGGATGAGATGAAAACAACACAATTTGCGAGTGACCTTGAGCAGAAGCCCTGTCATGTGAAGTTTCTCTTCTGGTGAAACGTCGTACCCTGCCCATGGCAGTTGTAACTACCAAATGTTGCATTATGCGCTCAACGAGCTCCATATCATCACTATTTATCCGAACATTGTGTAAATCCAGATCTTCAGAAGACAGTCTGCGATTAGGGAACTAGAGGCCTATCTATTAGTTTTCGAGGGGTTCCATATGGTTTGGTAGGGTTCTTTCCTTGACAAGTTTTGTGAGGTTTTTTGGTTTTTACTTCAATTCCACGCTCCCTATTAATATGGGGAAACTCACTACATTTATCCATTAGAAACACCATTGCGTCTGCTAGATCATCCACATGAAGAGATTCATGCAGAGGTGAACCGGTTCCCCAAACAAATGCCTCTTTTGCTCCAGAAACTTTGGCACTTGTTAGTGAGCTCCAGAGGGCCAGTCAAAAAATCCTCCATGCGTCCTTTTCATGCAGAATTCAAGAAAATATCTCTTGAATAAAAATCACAACTCAGCCCTTTTGAATAAACATGGACATTTGGCGCGTGCAAGAGCACGATGATTTTAAATTTTAAACATAAGAGGGCTTTTGGTGGTTAAGAACTTTTTCACACCTGCCTCCTATCCACTGAAAAGGTTAAATTTCGGTAGTTAAGCGCCCTTTTGATTAGCCTCATGAACCGTCGAAACCTCTTTGACCAGCGCACGATCCCGCACAAACTGCTCCTTAGTTGTTGAAAGCTTTCACTTTCCTCAGCGTGCCACCATGTGAGAACTTATCCTTAGCTATTGGAAGTCTTTACTTTCACCAGCGCATGATCCTGTGGAGAACCCCTTTTTTGCTGTTGAAAGCCTTCACTTTCCTCAACGCACGACCCAGGACACTTCTTCTTTGGATATTTTTCAATTTGACACTTTCACCAGCGCACAGACCTATGAAAAACGCTCCTTAGCTACTGAAAATCGCCACTTTCCACAGCTAACACTCATCTTTTGGACACACGTTAGCTGTTGAAAGTGAATTATGAAAATTTTGAAAAGAAGACTTTTATGGGACATATTATTTTCTAAGACAAAAACCAAAACCTAAGTTTTGCAGCTATAAAGACTCAAAAATGAATTGAGGCAACTACCGATAGCCATGCTATCCACCACAAACCTCGACCAAAAGGACGGTTTTATTTTGGGAGATAAAAAATTCAAGGATTGGTTATCTATATTAATGCCATATCATTTCCAGTGTTATTGAGAAGTAATATTACAAGTCATAATCATTTTTGCAATCATTGACTTCGTCAATAATTACTGTTATTTATGATCATTAATTGTTGATAGTCATTAATTCATGAAGTACTAACCACTATTGCACATTTTAGTTTTATCATTGCCTTGTCTCGCAAACAGGTGTCTATTCAGTGGAATACCTTCATTTTGACTATCTTATTTGGCGGTAATCTGTGAAAGGGAAAATTTACCTTGATCCTTCAAACCTTAGCCTTTCAAAACCCTAGATTGTCAGGGATGTCTCCCTTGGGATTAGCCACCCTAAATAGAAAGAGCCCCCCATCGAGGTGACAGTGGGTGGGGAAGCTCCTGTTACGCCAGTTTGACCTTTACCTTTAAGCTACCTAACCTAGACTACAAATTGAGCGATAACAGTACCCATTAACGAGGAGTCCTTGAGAAGGCCTACACCGACGTTCTCATAACCCGATGGGGTTTTATCGATAAACGATACGTTGCCAGTTTGGGTATCAGAATTGAAGAAGGCAAGTCGGTCGATGGTAACAACATTTCCTTGATGAGGGAAACATACTACATGGAAAAGTGTCGACACAACGGCGTGCATGGAATCGATCCAATTGCGGCCAAGTAAAATATTATAATCAAGGGGAGCGTCAAAGACTTCCACTTTGACTTGGATTGTTTTACCTTCTAATGTGATCGGCAACGAAGGAAGAACATCGTAGGCTTAAAACCAGAGCCATTGAAGGCTTTAAGAGTGTTCTGGGATTCATTCAAAGAAGGAGAGCCAATGGCTTTCCAACAAGCAAGAGACATAACACAAGTCGAGGCACCCTCGTCAATAACGGTTCTGCAAATGTTTTTGTCAGAGACAACCACTTGTATCTAGAATGCAAGTTGAGGGGGCAACCTTGGAATGTGATCTTCCAAGTCAAAGATTATTAAATTTGTATCCATCGGGTCAATTCCACCAATAGCTTTCAACAGTGCCTTTCGTTGTACAGGACAAGTCTGAAGGACTTCAAGGGATAACATCGCAGAAGGTGCTTGGGCCATATCTTCAACAATGTTGTAGTTCTAGGTCGCATGAGCATGAGGATTGAAATCTGATGTCCGAACGACACCCTTTGGGGGGGGTCACAGAACTGTTTCGAGGCTAGGTCATTCGAGATGAAGAGGAATGTTGGTAGGTGGAGTCGTGGGAGAGGGTTGTACCAAGGAAGGAGGTAAATCGTCAACCTTCTCCTTATATGGAGAATAATATTTGGCTCGAGTAGTGAGTGCAACGTTTTTCTACTTAGAATCACCAGTACACATCAAAACATATGATGTGGTAGAAGATGAGGGTTGGTCATGGATGACCAAATGAGCCTGTTGTTGAGACGGGAAGGGTTGGGACAAGACAGTCGGTGCAGGTGGTTTTGGAGCTCCTTGAAGGAACTTAGTGACCTTGGCACGTCATGGACAATCCTTCGTGTAGTGATCATCAATACAGATAAGGCAAGGGTATCGTGGTTTGTGCTTATCCCGATCGTCAACAGGGGTAGCTTTACTTTGCTCTGCTAGAGAATTATATTTTCCCTCCTTATTCTTACCTCTCCCCTTTTTAGACTTATTTTTACCGACTGGGGTAGATTGGATGGCATTTACCTCAGAAGTCTTGCCGGTGGGAGTGGCAGGAGACGAAGCATTTTGAACATTAGAAGAAGTAGATTTAGGGTTTGTGCTTGAAGTGGAATGTGATTGGGCTTGGGTAGTACCAATCACACTGTTAGCTGCATGCGAGGCAACTAGAGTAGTTGAAGTGTTGGAAGTATTAGGACGAGGTAAGTCAGGTAGTAAATCGTAAAGGGTTCTCGTTTGTGAATAAACGAGGTCAAGATATTGAGCATGACTTATAGCCTGCTCTTTCGTGACTATGCCACCCATGGAAATGTCCTTACCGATTTCATTCACAAATGATTTTCTAAACCATTCTTCCAGTAACTGATCGGGGAGCTCAAGTTTAATGAGACGTTGTCTCCTTTGCCACTCATGGATGTGATCAGATATATGAGTTCCTTTAGTCTGTTTCAAGGAAGTCAAAATATCGATCCTCGTGTCATAACAGATCGGTAACTGGTAATGCGTAAGGAAATCCATAGCTAAGGTGTTGAAGTCGGAGAAGAAAACTCGAGGTAATTCGATATACCACTTCGTAGCAGAACCTGTGAGGGTTCATTGAAAAATATGTAAATGAATAGAGTCATCCATCAATGAGTTGGATGAACACCATAGGTGAAAGGTCATAACGTGATTGTTTGGGTATTGTCTTCTCCCACTTTGCCGTCGAATTTAGGAATGTCTGATGGAAGCTTGGCTGGTATAACATGCCATTGGGGAGAGTGACGAATAGGATCGTTTAAAATCCTTGACAAATCTGGAAGATCCAAAGTGGCGAGAAAGGGTAACTGTCGATTCACCTGTGGGTACTAGTGGCTTTGGGGAGGAAGCCCTGTTAGCAAACCAATAGGACCATAAGCAGTCTACATATAATGTGAATACCTAGGCATATTCAGTGGTGTTTGGACAGTATAGTAGCTCATCGGATTATACCCCGGAACAAGGGCTTGAGTTTGAGTATTCGCCACCCAAATGGGATTGAACGAACCTGGATATAATTGGCCCATGCTAGGGGAAGTTACAGACGCAGCTGGAAACTACTGCCCCCCAGTCGATTGAGGAGGATTTTGGATCAACTGATTCCAATACTGGGTCAAGGATGGAGGTATGTTTTTCCCATAAGGTGGGGTCGGTCCTCCCATCGAAGGTGGTGTGCCATTTGGAAGTTTCCAACTGAGAGGGGGTTGAGTGATACTACCTTGATGAGATTGGCCACCAACCAGAAACTGATAAGTTGGAGTAAATGATGGAATAGCGCCACTAGGATTAGCATTTCTAGTAGAGGACGAAGAAGGTCCTCCAAAAGGAAATTGAGGGAGTGTTGGGACAAAACTGGGAAGAAAGTTCCTAGAATAAGAAGGACCACTAGGAGAGTCGGATGGAGTTTGCGTAGGAGTGGGAATGAAAGTATGTAATGCACAGTATCCAAGTGGTAGTGTCGAAATGACATTGGGCGTTCACGGTGTGTTGATAGGAGCAAGACTAACCGTAGTAAACCTAGTTGGAACACTCATAGTAGCTGTAAGATGGGCCATTTCGGTAGGGATGGTAAAGTGATAAGTGGTAGTCACCGGTACTCTCTCTGTACTAGAGCTTTCAGAAATCGCAGGTGGGTTGATTTCGGAAATGATAGGTGAACCTGGACCAAAACGGTCCCGTCGAAAAATTCCCATAGACCAAAAAGGATCTTTGTTCGCAGGTCCAGATGGAGATCCAGAATACACAACGATTAAGTCTTCAAAAGAGTTCGCTCGCATAAAACGTCTCTTAGAATCAGGGTGAAGTCGAAAATCCTCTCAAGTATTAGTAATTTGAAAATTCTATAGAGAGTTAGTGCATTCCACTTGTGGAGTGGTGACGACTAGGACTTCACATTGCCAAGGACAACCTCCAGATGTTCTTGTGGGCAAGGGTTGAGAACCTTCTAGATTCTCTAGAGACAAACCCTACATTCTACGTGAATGACGTGGAGGATCTATTGTAAACGAGTGACAAACTTTGCAAAGAAAATCCTATGGTCAACTTCGAGAAATAGACAACACGCGCTAGTAAACAAAATCTAGGAAGCAACACCAAACAAACAAGACCTTCTAATTTTGAAGCCACTAGTTGGTGATGAAATCCAACATCGCAACAACAAGATGAGAAGGGGATGGGCTAGGGTGTAAAAGTTACGCTGATGACCTGCTTAATGGACTTACACCCTGGTGTAATCTCCTACACATAATCGTGGGTATACCCTCCAAGGAGCCCGAGTGAGTTTGGTCAACGTCAATTCCAGGTACCATGAAGACTTTCCCCTCCACAGTCACCTTGGGTAAGAACCTAGAAATATAGGCCACTAAGGTAACCACCAACAACAATAAAGCCTAGGGGAACAGTCAACAGTCCGATCCACACACAAGGGCAAGGTATCTAGCCCGCAATCAACTCAAAAGGCTTCCACTCAACATTGTGGGTATACCTCCGAGTGATCCCCGTAATACGTGCAATCTCTAAACTGATATCAACAAAGCAAGGTGAGTAACTCTACCAATATCAATGCGACCTCGTGCTTGACCCTTGTGTGAGAAGGGCTTCCAAGGATAAGATGTTGCTAATGGAATTTGACACTCCCTAACACAAGATGCTATTGTGTGTTTTGTGCTTTTGGAGAGTGTATCTCTCTTCCTACTCCAAAGCGCTAGCCTAGCTAAATGTTGGTGTAATAGAACCCTAGAAAAGAGTTACTAGTTAAATTTTATGATTGCGCAGTGTTATTAAGAGTTGTTGTTTACTCAAAGGCAACGGAAATGAAACTTATGTTGTATGAATCTGACCCAACAATCCATGGATGAGAATGAAATAGATCACCTTTCATTCAATGAATTCTATGTATGGGAGAGAGAGAAATTTTTCCAGATCAACCTTGAACTACAATACAGTTTCCTTTAAAATGCAAATGTGACAAATCACGCATCAATAACCAGTCTCTATTGCTTCTTTTTCAACAATTTCAACAAGTGATTTTCAATGTTTTTCGAAAACGAAAATGATTTTTTTTGAAAGAAAAACTTTTGTTCACTTTTCAAAAAGGACCCACACTATGATAGCAAGAGTACAGAAAATCAAAAGCCAAATGAACAAGCAATGATAAAAACCCAATCAACTCTTTCAATGAAAACAAAAATAAAAAGCAAACCAATATAGTATTTTCAATCGCATAAGAAAATGATTTTTCAAACAATAATCAAATGATAAAGACCAAGAAAACTCAACTTTCAACCGATCACCTATCCTTAACTAATCAAACACACTTACATTCTGAAATCAGAGAGTATGGTGTTGCCAAGAAAAGTCAAGAAATGAAAGTCAAGACAAAAAATGACAAGAAGAGCCTTGAAATCCTAAGACTGTTCATGCACGCAAACAAAGACAAGAAAGACATCAATCAATGGTCCAAGAAACTCTTATGAGGCATCTAGACTGATCTGGGCAGTTGAAGATGCCAAAACTCAAATCTAAATTTTTGAAAAAATGAGTTTGCAGGCTGCCAATACTACACAGTGCGAGAATTAGGCATTCTCGCAGGTGGCCCTTGAGCAGAGTGCGAGAACCTCGCACTGAACCTAAAGGCAGAATGTGAACTTTGTGGATTCTCGTAGGCTGCAGTGAAGTGCAGTTGGAGAATGTCTGAACATAATCAATTTTTTGGAAAATGAAAGAAAATTTAAAAAGGCCTCTAGACCTAGAGGGTCTAACAGGATATCTTGAAGACTTGAAGATTGATAAGCAAGGAGAAAAGTAAAACCAAAGAAAATGGCCACAGCAAAATGCCAAAATCCACAAAGAAAAAGGGATTGTTCCCCAATGGAGTCGCCAATTTTTTTATCGGACTAATCGGTAGGTGTGGACACTAACAGATCTCCCTAGATCCACCTGAATCTAGAACAAAACAGGACAGGACATGATTGTTTCCCTAAGTTTTGACCATTGAATCAACTAGTAGGAATGAACAAGTAACATACCTTTATATCACTTCCTAGGGTCTCTATTTCTCCTGCTTTGCTTCGGTGCTCTCGTGAGGTCAAGATCAAGACAACACAAACCAACCAAAGTAAAGATAGCACAATATATTCAACAGTCAACCTATGTGTATGATCAAGGAATTACATAATAAAGTGAGAATAGCTTTATGGGAAAGGGACATGCCACTGTATCATATTGATGGAAAGTAAAGATTACAACCTGAGCCTTGATGTCGCAAACTTCCTTTCGATGGCCCTTGGCTCTGACACACACACTTGCTCAATCCTTGTATGAAGAAGATCAAATCCTCTTGATAGACTTGCTAGAGTCTCCAAGCTGTTGTTTAGCTAAGTCCTTCACACAATTCTTTCACCAATTCTCCAATGAATCTTGCTTAACCTTTTCCATGAGAATTCCCTCAATATATAAGAGAGAATGAATTAGTTAGTTGGATAAGAATGATCCCAGAATATCAGGGAATCCAGTACAAAGATAACCATTCGAATGCCATCCCATTATTCTAGAAGATTCCCTTCTAGAAGCATCGAGAATTCATTTTTTTCCATGCTTTAGGAAGAGTTCGCACCCTACCTATTCAACACAGTGCAAGAAGTTTTCACCCTAGCTTAAATCAGCCTGCGAGAATCATGCATTCTCGCACCCAAATGTATTAGTAGCCTACGAAACTCCTTGAAAAATGAGATTTCTGGAAAGAGATGAAAGTAACTTTTCTCAGGAGAAAGTTCTTATGAAGAGCCTGAGTACACCATCATCAATACATCATCATGATGACCAAAATCATGGGTAATATCTGGGTATTTGCAACATTTGATCAATGGTTTTAGGTGTGATGAGAAAAATAATTTCTCCTGATGAAGACACTATGGCTCTTTGGTCGGGGATGTAATGGGCCTGGCATTTGAGAGCGAATTTGTGGAAATGGTGAACCTAGGGGAAAATACACAGGGAAAGATTTGACTCCCAGAGCCCGATTTTGTCACTTTGGTCCAAGAAAACGTCCTTTATCCATGACTGTAAATCTACAAAGTCGAACTTGCATCTGGTGTCTACAATTAAATGTTATTTTTTGGCCAGAGGGATCCTGTCGAGGTCGACAGGAGGTGGGAGGAAAGGATTTTCCTCGGCCTCTGTTCTCTTTGATTTTGGCACCATCATTGTAACAATACCTACAAGTAAAACAAAATGGTTAGCGAGGATGACTATGGCTTTGGGCGACTGACTGTAACAGAGAGGAAAACGAGGAAAAATTATGTGGTGCGACGACAGGGTAAAATATGAGGGAATGAAGGGTGAAGGTAGTATTGAGCAAATGAATACCCGTTGGGCATGAGAGACAAGTCAGTAGGTTAACAGATAAGTTACCCAGTAATAAATGGCCAACGATTCATTTAGAGCGTGAGATGGCAGGTGACAATGAATGAAGAATACAACTGGGTGACGTGGCAGGTATTGATTGGGACTTGACCATGGTGAAGGGACTTGTGACAGGGTGAGAGGACTGACAGAGTAATGAGATATGATCTTTAGGGGAGAACGTGGAAAATGACATCATGGGGTGACAGGGTATGTTAGACCATGGGAGGTAGTGGGATTCGGAGCCAATGGATTTTGACCATGTAGAGATAAGGGACCCTCCAGAAAACAATCCATTCCAGACCCCCCCCCCTCCGTTAAAAACAGAATGTTCTAGGGGGTCCGAAAAATAATATGAGTCGTCCATCAGCATGCCCTCTCCTGGGTCGTAGATCTGTGCACGACATTTAACTAACATTCTGGACGCCCCCCCCCCCCCACCATTAAAAGCAGAATGGTAGGGGGGGTCCGGAATCCAATCTCAGTTGTTGATAAAAGTGTTGGTGCCTCAACCGTTTAGATCTGTGCCTTCGTTATCTCCAATTCTGGACCCCCCCTCCCCCCATCGTTAAAGGTAGAACAGTCAGGGGGGTCTGGAAAGACTTGTTAACCATGGATCTGAGCACGAACATCTAATCCATTCATATATGTGTTGTTCTTAACTGTGAGTGTGAAGGCATATGTGCTCCGAAAACTTAGGATAAGTGCATATCATGGGTTTTCTCAAGATTTTCCTGTCTTTATCACCATGGGGGTTAAACATCAAGCCTTTAAACCTCAAATTTATGGTTCAACATTGATCATCAATATTTTTTTATTGAGATAAAGAAAACTGCCCGATGATCTAACCTAATTACCTATGACAATTAGCCCAAGTTAAATTGTTGGACTAAGAAATTACTCTATCCTGGGGTTATCTAACCAAGATTAGGCAGTTTGGTCAAATTTATTCACTACCTAACCTAAATCCCCTGGCTAATATTAAACAGTTTAGCCAAGCTTATTCACTACTCCTATCAACATCAATTTAAAAGAATTTGGCCATGCTTAAATGGTATGGACCAAATCATTGTTATTGCATGGGGCTCTATTGAATTTTTTTTATACCCTCTTTTATTCTTTTTCTTTTCTTTTTCTTTTCTTTTCTTTTCTTTTTCTCAAATTATTTGTAGAATGGAAAATCATTTGACAAACAAAAACACTAAAGAGATAACATTTCAGTCACCAGTTGATCCTATAAATTATAGGGTTATAACACCAACGAAGGATTCTTTGATAATTTTCAAAGGTATAGACCTCTAAATCTTCTCTTGTGCAAAACTGATTGCTTAACCTATTCTCGTGATGCACCTCCTGAGCTTGGACCAACACTTTAGTAGTTTGTTGGTTCATAAACACGCAAAAAACATTTAAAAACAAACATAAAAACACAAAAACCCCATATGCAGGAAAAATTGTTCTTTGTATTAATATTGAATGTCTTTTACACTGTGTACAAGGCTGGACTGCAACAAAGTCTTCATCTCTTTTCCTCTCCTCTCCTAATTCTCCTTAGTAGCTAACTCTCTCTTCCACTAACTAATGAATTTTGATACAAAGATATTTCTACAAAAATGGGGCTCCTCGAGCCTTCTCTCCAGCTACCTACTCTCATTAAATTACATTAAATCGCCATCTAGTCTGAATCAGATCTATATCTACCTAACTGTCGTCCAATAAAGGTGAATATACACATTACAATAACTTGGCCTGTACAAATAGAATGGTTTATCCTTCCTTGAGCCTTCAAACTTAAATTACAATGAATTTTTAAATAAAAGCTCAAAATTTGAGAGGATTGACGCGTCCTTCTTTGGGATCTACTCCCTCCTAGTGCATTGATGCACTATCTGTGGACACATTTGATGAGGTGGAGCGATGCTTCTGCATTATACGTCATGATCAATCAGAGGTAAAATAAATTTGGTGAACCATTCATCGAGTAATTAGTCAGGAATGGTTGCTTTGATCAACTGTCGTCGTCGTCTCCACTCATGAATATGATCAGAGATATGTACGAAGTTGGTCTAATGAAGGGATATCAAAAGTTCCATGTCAGTTTCGTAGTGGATAGTAAATTGGAAGTGCGTGAGAAAATCCATGGCAAGTGAATTAAAATCTTGAAAAGTTCCACGTTGTAATTAAATGTGCCATTTATCTATTGTACTCGTAAGTGTGTTCTATAAAATATGTAACCATATAGAATCATCCATGAGTGAATTTGATGAGTACCATAGATGAAATATCATAATGTGGTTATTAGGGTCTTCACCAGGTTTACCGTCAAATTTTAGAATACCTTAAGGTAATTTAGCAGGAATAACTGGCCAAAGTGGAGAATGTAATATGGATCATTTGTCAATATCAACATATCCTATAGATATAAAGTGGATAAGAAAGGTTGTTGTCGATTGACTTGTGGATGATATTGGTGTGGCATAGGGACACCGGTAGGGCCATAAATTGGTTGAGGTGGATAATTGTAGCCAACGGGCCCTCCCATGTTTTGTTGTTGTTGACCAACAAAGGTAGGATTTACTTGTTGAGGAATGTGAATAAAAGGAGAGAGGAAACCCATTTTCCCCTAGGGAGGATAACTAGTGTAACCTGAGGGAGGGTATTTTTCTTGATTAGCTTGAGGTGGATAAACAGGTTTCCCTTGAGGAGGGTAACTAGGTTGACCCTGAGGAGGGTAAGGATTTATCCCTTGAGGAAAATATGATTGACCTTGAGGACCCCAAGTGGGATTCAGGACTCTCGGGAAAGTTTGTCTAGAGTGTAGTCCAGAAGGATTTGGATTTGGGATTCCTCATGGTTTTACCCATGGGTTACCCTCCAAGGAACCTGAGTGAGTTTGACCAATATTTGTTCCAGGTACAACAAAGACTTCCCTTCACCATCACCTCATGTAAGGACCCTAAATATTGTGGCTACTAAGGATACCAACTCATAGTCACCCTTTGTGCAGGTACAGTCGAAAGTCAATTTCGAACGTATGGGAAAGATATCAAGTCCGAAATTCTTCAAGAGAAATGAGGACAAGTGGACCAGTAAACTCCATAGGACCTCAAATAGATTTGGAATTCATGAAGTTATGAGACCAAATGAAAATAGTTTAGCCTCAAGAATAATCCCGAAAATGCGATCGTACTACTATGAACAGTTAAGCCTCTGAGGAATATTCTTCGTTGCTCTCCTGAATGCGACCTTGTGTGTAACCCCTGTGCGAGAAGGGGATCCTAGCTATGTTTATACAAAAATTGGATTTACTCTCCCTATCATAAGATTCTAAGTTTATCTTGAATTCTCTAGAGAGTTATTCTCACAACCTATTCTAAAGCTCCAGTCCTAATCTATTGTTGGTGTAAAGGTCTTAAAAATAAAATTTTCTAGTTTCATTTTAATTAGCATTCATTTTCATGGTTGTTCATTACACAAAGGTGAATGATAGTGAAACTGATGATGTTTGATACTTGACTCCAAAAAAGATGAAAAGAATGAGATGAAAACTTTCTTTTCAATGAAATTCTAGCTACAAGAAGGAGAAGAGTTTCTTTTCTTTCACTAACAAGAACTCAAGAATCCAAAATTTTATATGATTTCATCTTCAACAAGAATTCAAATAATTTCCAAATTATAAAGAAATCCTTTCCAATATTCAAAAACCAATGCATACAAGTATTTCTTTGTTTGATTGCAAATGTAAATTGAATAGTTTATCTAATGCTTATTTCTTTCACTAATAATGAAAAATGACTTCACTACTATGATTTGAAAAGAGGAAGCAAAAGTACACAAACAAAAACACTCTCAGCAGTCAATAAGAAAGAAAAATAAGAACAAACTATTCACTCAACGAAAATCACCAAAAAGAAAAAAATAACACCTAATAGTGTTTCAGAATTGAGTAAGGGATCAAAGACAAAGTAAACATTACTCAGATCAATGACTTTCCTTATAAAAACCTATAATCAATCAGATAATCAAAAAGAGCAGCAAAAGAAACGAAGTTTGAGAAAAAACAATTGATCTTGCAAGAAGGAAAAAAAAAACACAAACCCAATAAAGACTAAGAGAATGAAAAGAAACAAGTTGTAAGTCAAACAAAAGACAATAACTGAAAGATTAGGATCCGAGTTGGAGAAAAAGACCCAAGAACTATTTCCAACAAGCAAAAAGTCAATAATTTTTTTAAAGCAAGAAAAATCGGTGCTCTAGAAATCAAATCATCGGAGCGCTGCAATGCTCCCTAATACACTATGGGGGAGTGTTGATCAGACTATCAACACTCTAACTTAAACTGGAGAGGGTGCTAGTCCTGAGAATTTTTTTAGAAAAACCCAGAAAACTCAAAAACTCAAGGAAATTCAATCATAGACTTCGTAAGACAACTTAGCAAAGATGAAAAGATGTAAGGATATATTAAATCAGAAAACGGGATCTAAATATAGGCAAAAGGAAAGGAAAAAGTAAGGAAAGAATCAAAAATGAAAATTTGATCCCCAGTTGAGTCACCAATTTCTGTTACGAAATAATTCCCCCGCGGACAAGTGAATCTTCCCTTGGAATACATACCCCTCTACCAAGACAGAAAACTACCTTTGGACACTACCATTCCTATAGATTAATTATTCCCATCAAAAAAGAAAGAAGGAGGGATAGTATGATGTACCTCACTTTTGAAGTTTTTCCACCCTGCTCCAATCCACGAGTTTCGAATAGTACCTAAAATGGACCACAAGAGACAAACAACTATCTCCTACTCTAATGGATTAGAAAAAATCAATCTATCTATGGAATATTAAAACAAGCATAGAAAAGTACATGTAAACACATACTAGAAGGAAATAGGCCAAGTATATTAATGATAACTTTAAAGAGACACTTACAATATTCAGATGTTGTTGCAACAACCTCCCCAAGTCCTCCTTATCCAACCCCTTGCTCGAAAGATCCATGATCAAAATAACAATACTTTGCTGCTTATTTTGTCCTCTTGTTCACCATGAGAATGCCTCAATTTATAGGCTTTGAGAGGCTCAACCACCTTGGTTATATTTGGGATTAGTCAAGGATATGACTCCATCAATTGTTATATCTCCCTTAGATGCAGCCTAAGGGTTAGATTCAGGCCAAACCAACTCGATCCATAAATAGTTGTCTTTAGAGAAAAAGGGGATTTATTGCAAGACTTGTTCAACCAATTCGGTGCTCCCTTACAACAAGCAACAAAGTTCTACAATGCTCCCTTCTAGATAGACAAAGAGTGCTAGCACTCCATGTATATGAGTAGATGAGCGTTGATCTTCCAAAAGTTTCCAAGATGACCATTTCTCATAGAAAAACACTATGTTCTGACTATCAAATGATGGGGCCTCTTATTCTAACATGTTTTAGGGGTTCTATCAAATGTTCTCATGGTTTCTCTCATGATGCGATGCTTACATGATGAGAATTTGACACTTACGACAATTATAATGTGACATTATCGAAGTGAGGAACTTTGATGTGTAATAGTGGGCCACAACTTCCAACAACTAGGATATTATGCAAGGGATTTTCCACTTCCACCAATGACATGTATGTATTGTCATGGAACAGACCATGACACAAAAGACTACCCAACACTCTTGGGAAAGATCCAAGAAAAAAGTAACTAGAGCAACCAGAATTTCCAATGGATCTCTGCATCAGCCATGGATGAGGGAAGAAACATTAATATAGACACTTAAGGAGGAGCCAAGATAGGAACTGATGCAACAAGACAAGATCCCATTCAACACCAATGGGTTAAGAAGAATACTGAGCCACAGAAGCAGTTTGATGCGCGGAAAGAAAAGGAAACATTTAAGGAGGCTAGACATGAGTTTATCAAGAAAAATATTGCATCTACATCAGTCACACAACAAACTCAAAACCCACCAACGTACGAGATGCCATCCTCAATGGATCATACCAATGAAAGAAAACCTCTCGAGCAAGTAAGTACCATAAGTACTTTTCTGCAATCCTGTGTTAATTTATTGAATGATCCATCATCTGTTAAGGTCTTTCAAAATATGTTATAAATATGTAACACATAGGTAGAAGGGAAGTTAGAGAATAAAAAAATCAATCATCTCCATACAAGAAGAAGGACAAACAAGGAATTCAGAATAAATGCTAATATTAGGGATTTCAACATGGGAGATGTTATATTGGATTTAGGCTCTGAAGTAAATGTCTTACCTAAGAAGACATGGCAGTGTATGGGAGAACCCACACTAGTCTATTCACTTGTAAAGTTGAAACTAGAAAATCAACACAAAGTGTTACCAATTGGAAGGTTTAAGGGTGTGATAGTAGATCTCGATGGAGTGCACACTAAGGTAGACTTTGAAGTGATAGAGATATTATATGGCACAACACCTTACCCAACATTACTTCTTTTGGATTTGGAATTCAATAACCAGGTTATAACCAACATGAAGATAAGAAAAATGACTTTTGAATCAGGTGAATATAGAGTCATTGCACCATTGGATCCTTCAGAAGGAGAAATGTTTGTAGAGGCCACTTGTTTGGATCTGGAAGAAATAAACCATTTGTACAGAACCACCGCGTGAGAAGAGGATTATGTTAACCCAACTGCAGATGGGGTACTCAGTTGGAGAAGCATTATATCATGTGTTTCTAACTCATATACAGGTTTGGAGAATTGGCAACAATGATTAAATGAAGTTTCCACAAGGAGGTGTGCAAGAATAAACCGCATAGTAAGATGGATTGGTACAAAGATAAGAGAACCTCCCAATTTTCATGGGATAAATGACTTAGAGGAATTCTTGACAATATATTAATGGGAAGTGTTATAAAATGAGAGGCTCTTAGTCCTCTATATTGCACTCAAGGAAACACCTGCAAGATGGTGGGGTGTGCACAAAGACACAATTCAAGACTGCTATTAGTGTAAATGACTACTGCACATTATATTTGGCGTAGAATAGGGGAGCAATAAAATGTAGAGGTATGATGGACAAGGAACACTAGTGGAACACTTGGATAAGTTTAGGACACAATGGAGGATGACACCACTAGAGGAATAGCCTCATCACTTTAACCATACATTGGAAGGGATCCCAAGGAACTGGTACATAGATCAAGAGATATGCAGAGGCACTATAGAATGGATAGGATTATAGTAGAATTTTGTAGTAACCTTCTCATTTGAACATGAGAACCCCAACATTGATTTAGTTCTAAATTTTCTACGGGGAATGATATTTTTTTATGAACCAGAAGTTGAAATCATGATAGAATATCAACAACAGAACAGACATATAGTTAAAAACTTACTCTCATGCTATCATGTTGAAGAGGAAACACCAGATGAAGATGAACTGCACAAAATTCATATTACAAATATTGAGGGAGAAAGAGAGGTTGAAGGTCCATCTCTTGATTTAGAAGTATTTGTTGCATCAATAAAAGTCAAGAAAGTCAACATTGGGACAAATGACAATCCTAAAATGGCAAGTATTGGAGACTATTGGGATGAGCAAACAATAGAAATAATAACAGAGTTATTGTGTGAATACAGTAACCTATTCCCAACAACCTTTACATAGATGAAAGGCATAGTATGGGAGATAGGTGAGATGAAGATACCCCTCAAACTTGAGGCTACAACTATCAGACAGAGACCTTACAAACTGCGTCCAATGTATAAGTAGAAAGTGAAAGTAGAAATTGACTGAATGTTGGAAGTTGGGATTATAGAACCAGCAGAGGAATCTGAATGGATTAGTCCCATGGTAGTCTAAGAAAAGAATCAAGGGGGGATAAGGATTTGTGTAGATATGAGGAAAATCAATGTTTCTTTCTTACATGACCCTTTCCCTAGCCATTTTACAGATGAGGTCTTGGAGAATGTGGTAGGTCAGGAAGCATACTCATTTATAGATCGATTCTCATGTTACCATAAGATCAAAATAGCTCCAGAGGACAGGTATAAGTCTACTTTTGCTATATAATGAGGCTCCTACCAATATATAGTCATGCCATTTGGGATGAAGAATGCACTAACTATATTTTCAAGGGTAGTCATAGTTGTTTCTAAGGAATTCATACATCCATTTCTAGAAGTATATCTAGATGAATGGACTATATATAGTATGTTAAAGGACCATGCAGAAGTGTTAAGACTGATATTGGAAAGATGCAAGCAATGTCAGATATCATTAAACATCAAGAAATTCATTTTTGTTACACCTTTTGGGATATTGTTGGGACATATAGTGTGTAAACAAGGTTTACTAGTGGACCCTACTAATATTGCAGTCATTGTAAATTTACCACCACCAAAATCAGTGTGCCGGTTAAGAGCAACATTGGGGCATATAGGATATTACAATAAGTTTATAAATGGGTATGTGCAGATTAATACACCAATGGAAAAAATGTTAAAGAAGGACACCACATTTCAGTTGAATGAGGACTGTCAACAAGGATTGGACACTCTAAAGGAAAATATGGTGACAACACCTATATTAGTATTTCCAGATTGGAAAAATTCATTTCATGTGCATGTAGATGCATCATCCATAACACTTGGAAGAATTTTGGCACAGCCAGGAGAAGGGGACTTAGACCATCTTATAGAATTTGCAAGTAGAAAGTTGTCAGAATCTAAGCAGAATTACAACACCATGGAGAGACAAGGCCTAGCTATGGTATATGCACTTCATAAATTCAGGCACTATTTACTAGGTAAACACTTTAAGTGTTCAGAGACCATTCTTCCCTCAAATATCTAGTCAAGAAGCTAGTGTTGGGGGCGGGACGATCTATAGATGGCTATTATTATTCAAATAATTTGATTTTGAAGTGATAGTCAAACCAGGTAAGCTAAATGAAATACCTAATCACATGTCAAGGGTAACCAATGAAGAAGAACCTACTAACTTGGAAGACAACTTCCCCGATGCACAGTTATTTTTAGTACAGATAGTTGTTGACTACTTCGTCGATATTATTGAATACTTAAGTATAGGGGTTTCACCACAAGACTTTAGCACCATGCAAAAGAAAACCATAGTAGTCAAAGTTGCAGACTATCAACTCATTGTAGGTCACTTATACAAGATGGGCGTAGATAGTATTTTGAGAAGGTATGTATTAGAACATGAACGACCCGGAATTTTGGTAGAATCTCATGAAGGTATAGCTAGAGGACACTATGCAGGAAAATCCATTGCACAGAAGGTATCACGCATTGGATTATGGTGGTCAATAGTCCATAAAGAGGCCAAGGAATATTGCCAGAACTATGATGTTTTTTAGAGGGTTGGAAAACCCAACAAAAGGGATGAGATGCCCCTAATACCACAAGTGACTTTGTAGGTATTTTAAAAATGGGAAATAGACTTTGTTGGACCCATTAATCCACCAACCAAAAGGTCAGAAGCTATATCTATCATTCCTATGAATGAATACCTAACAATATGGTCAGAAACAATAGTGGTCAAAGATTGTAGCACAAATATAGCAACACACTTCTTATTTGAGCAATTGATCACCAGGTTTGGATGTCCCGAGATATTGATGAGTGACCAAGGCTCTCATTTTATTAATAATAACATCAAGGCTATGACTGAGGATTTTTATGTCTATCATTAGAAGATCACACCATATCATGCTCAGGAAAATGGAACGGTAGAAGGTTTCAATAAGATTTTGGAAAATGCATTGACTAAGATCTGCAATGTTAACATGGATGATTGGGACTTGAAAATACCAAGAGTATTGTGGGAATATAGGACCACATGTAATAATTTAACAAGATAGACACCATTCAGATTGGTGTATGGAAAAGAAATAGTGGTGCCATTAGAATTTATGGTACCCAGTCTGTGCGTAGCAGCAATTACCAACATGACAGAAAGGGGCATAGTATAGGAGAGGCTAAGAAAACTAATGGAAATGGAAGAGGATAGGATTCTAGAAGGATTTCACCAGGAAATATAGAAAGAAAGGAACAAATCCTGTCATGACAGACATATTAAAAATAAAATATTTAAGGAGGGAGACCTATTTCTTCTCTATTTAAAAAAAAAATTGCAACACCCTGGTAAGTTTAGAATGCATTTCTAAGGCCATATGAAGTAAATACTATCATGGATGGGGGATCTGTGCAGCTAAAGGACTTGGGAGGAGCATAACTAAAAGGCATAATCAAAAGTAGTTGAATGAAAATGTACAAGAATAATCGACCTACTAACTCCTAAAATTAAAACGGAGTAAGAAAGTCATGTATATAGTGTACTATAGTAGATATTAGGAAATAAAACTCATAAAAAGGAAGACAAAAGTATAAAAAGAAGAAAAAGGAAGAAAAAAGTAGAAAAAGAAGGAAAATACAAAATATTGGGAAATATCATGCGCAACAGATAGTGGAATCAACGCGACTAAAAGAAAAAGTGACCGTGCACAACATATGGCTGAAAGGAAGAAAACAAAGTGCACCAAGAGAAAAGTCACAGTAGAAATGTATGGCACACAAAAAATTTACAGCACACTGAAAAACAAACCAACGATCGACAAAACAAAAACTGATCGTCGGGATAAAAATGTGTGAATTGAGCATTTATGAAACTTAATGAAGCGTGATCAACAATATGTAATGCATTTATGCAAATCAAAGAAGCATCTTCGAGAATATTCGGGGAAAATATGACACCCCATATATAACTAAAATGCAGGCTAAATGATACGTATTGTGAATTTACATACCCGCAAAGCTAAGGAGCATGAAAACAGAGGGTGAATAGGTGAGTTCAAAGATCGTAGTATCCAAAGTTCAAGCGAAGAGGGAAGAATTACCCATGATGGCACCTCCAAATTTTGGTGCACCTAGCCAAACAACACGGAAAACACGCAGTAGCCACAAGTCACCGCAGGAAACTGCAAAGGCAGAACATGCATTTACACAGATAGAGGGGATCATCGATGTCGACGTAATTCCTTCACCATAGACTGAACCAGTGACTGTCACACTGGTAGAGGAAGAGGGGTAGGCCCCGAATATGGTAGGGATGGACATTGACTCACACGAAAGTGTGTGGGGCCATGACCCATTAGCAACATGCAACCCACTGATGGGTGTTCTATATGCACTAAAAAATACTAAAAACCCTCAATTAAATTGTCAACCTGGGTCGGGGTGAGTAAACTTAGAGTTGTAGCACTATATGTGCCAAGGAAAAGATGTTGGAGGTAGTATAGTCTAACTAAGTGGCTATATGAGAACTAATCTATTCAAGCAAAGGCTAATAATCAAACCCTATCAAGAAACTTAAACTATTTACCCTAAGTAACCTTTGAACAAAGGATCGATGGATTGTCCTAGGAAAGAAAATGGAAACCCTACTTAAAGAAAATTAACTTAATCATGACAATAAGCAAAAGAAATCTATCTATTTAATCTATCTAATGAGCAATAACAACAACAAACTACTTTAATTAACCTACTCAAATTCAATAAGCAACAATAATTAAGCAAATGAACAAGCAAGCAACTATCCTATTAAAGATGGTAAATAAGCAAGAAAATACCCTATCAAAGCATGTAAACAAAAAATAAATCAACTAACTAACCTATGATAACTTCTACAGCAAGTTAACTAATCAAAATTACTCAATAAGTAATTAATCAAACTAATAAGAAAGAGAACTCTACTCTTAATTAAACTTCATAATTACTTCTAATTTATGAAAGGAAATCGTAATCTACTAAATTGAAATCATCATGATGATAAAAGTAATTAACAACTACTCTTTAATCTATGATAAGAAAACTATTCTTTAATCTACCAAAGCAACAAGACTATTCTCTAATCTACAAAAGCAAGGAAACTACTATTCTATTTAATTCAATTGCATTCTATACTAATGTAAGCAAATTCATACTACTTAGAGATTCATAACTGAAAAACTAAACTCAATAATCAAACTTTGAATTAAAATTCCAACCTAGATCTAGAATGGAAATTGCATAAATTAAATTAAACTAATCTTATTTTAACAATTTAAATTGCAAAGGGAAATACTCATAAAACATAAATCAAATCCTATTTCTATTTCAGCATATAACAAGATAAGAGCACTAAGAACTAACTGAGTAAACTAGATAAGCAAATTGAAAGCTAAATTCAAAGCTAACAACTAATCATCCATCGAAACCTTGACAAAGAAACCATTAACTAATTACTTTGTTTTAACTGTATTTTAAACTCTATTTTAGCATGCATAAATTCTAACTATCATCTAATCACACAAGGGTTAGTGGCTTAAGCTTAAGTTGTTTCCTATTTAGTTAAAAATGCATGGAATCTTAACTATTCTTCATAAGAAACCTACAACAAGAAACTAAAACAATTAAACTATAAACAGTAATTACATAGTAAGTAAGAAAGATAAAAACACATGTACATGAAATAAAAGAAATGATAATTACATAAATCAAATACACAAACTAGATAACTAAATATTCACCCAGACTGTTGGTAGGCCCCCCAGCAGATCGTGGCTACTCCTCAAATATGAATCATGAGCTCAAGCAACACGATTTCAACATTAAAATGAAAAATGCAGTTTTACACAGTTTTAGCAAAATATGTCTGAAAATGGAAAAACATAGCTGGACTATCCTTTTGCTTTGTAAAACTATTTGTCTGACCACTGAGGTGGTATTTATAGATTTACAAGCTGAGAGGTCAACCACTAGAAGGTTCAACCTTCTCTAAAAGCAGCAAATCACATTCAATGCGTCATAACTGTCGTTCACTTCTAGAAACAAGGTGAGCCAATAATTTCCCAGCATAACAACCCAAATTGCGTTGTCAAAAGCTCAGTAGTTGGAGGCCACGAGAACAAAGAAAACCCATGTCGTCAATTTTCCCATCATTGGTCATCGATATAACAATCGCCAACTCACCCGCGGTTTTAGTGCAGGATGGAGTGTTGAACGGAGTGTCAGATGGAGTACCAGACTGAGTGCTGGATGGAGTACCAGACTAAGTGCTGGATGGAGTACCGAACGGAGTGTCAAATGTAAAAAAAAGCTATGATTTTTCCCTGTGACATACAAAATGTGAATTAGTTTCCTGAAATCATTAAAACATGTTGAATTACACTCAAAACCATCATAAAACATTAATCATGCATACCTAGTATGAATCATGGCGATTTAACACAAAAAATCTTCAAAACGGAAAAATACATATACACATTTGGTCAAAAAGGATCCAATCAAAATCATTATTTTAACCATATCATCGGCCATGTTGTTCCTGAGTCTGTACTAAGGCTCAAAGTACAGTGTCAAGGCATCCGAAAAGAGGTAAAAGATGTATACAGTAATAAAGTCTCATTCGGTATTGGAAACTAAGGGAGATTTCTATGTTCCCTACGCCTAGCTTCCAACTGTTCCTGGGTTGCGATATCTTGTTCAATGGCNNCCCATGAACGTTCTAATTCTTCCCGGGTATAAGCAGTTCTGAGGGTTGTGCTGAAAAGATTTAACGCGATATTGGTTTGATCTAATATCCCGAGTTGAATATTGGGTTGAATTACCGGGGGTACAGTCATTGAGGAACAGTAAGGGTATGGAAATGATTTAACAAGAGATTTTAATGGCTGATTCGATTCGGTCAAAAATAAGAGAATCTTCGTATGAGGAACGAAATGGGACTACAAACAAAAGGCCCTTTCCCGTAACTGTATGATTTTCGTAAAAGATATGAAATGAGAGAAGAACATCCAATATTAGTGACATAAAATCCTTATCAATAAAAACTCACGTATAT
>ML786993.1:122405-147361 GCA_009831015.1 Picea engelmannii | reverse complement strand
CCCCGAGGATGTCATAACCAAGGGTTAAAGGTCTTATACTATTCTTGCCTCGGACG
Organism: Picea engelmannii; assembly: GCA_009831015.1. Classification (NCBI taxonomy): domain Eukaryota; kingdom Viridiplantae; phylum Streptophyta; class Pinopsida; order Pinales; family Pinaceae; genus Picea; species Picea engelmannii. The sequence continues at coordinate 147,305 of ML786993.1, read as the reverse complement.
AAAATTAAAGCCGAGTTCGCACTTCTCGCGATTCGGGACTTGTGAATTCAAGGAATGAGGTGTCCGGCTTGCGAGATCACGAAACTTCAAAAATCTTAAGGACAAACATACTTGCGAAAAACGAGCCCTTCGTAAGTGGCAAAGCATTACTATTCAGGCAACAAAAGCTTTTTTTAGAGTTTCATGACTTTTTGAAGGAAAAGGGAAAGAGAACAACTTTATATCTCAAGAATCGGAATATTCTAAATTGTGTGAGGCGGAAAAAAAAACAGGGGCGGCTCCAACAGGCCCAACATTACCCCCTCACCTAATATTTTGCAGGTCCCACTGCAGACAAAGATTAATCACCCAACATGACTAGACTTGCAAAGGAGGGGGTGGATTAGCTTTAGAAGCTTCTCCCTCTTGCCCGGGGGATTTTGTCTTGGGCCTTTTTTCAATGTTTCAATTGCATCCTAGAGACTATTATTGATGGTAGTCATATCATCAACCAAACGTTGTAGAGAATTCATCTTGGCTTGTAGGACAATGTTATCATGGCATAAATGAAGACTCTGTGTTTCATGCTCTCTAAGTTTGAACTGGAGGGTTTGGATTTTTTGGAGGTTTTTGATGAAATGTGAGGAAACCTTGAGATGTATATTAACCCTTGATCCTTAAACCATGCAACACAACAATTTTACCTTTGCAAAACTAGTTCCAAAAGTGACTTCCCAGAAGCGCAACAATTTTGGCCTGGAAAACTTGTGAAAAATAGGTATCAAAGTGACACATGTAACTACAATAAAGTAAATCCTATGTAAAAAATGAGAAAGTTTTTTTTTTATGAATATGTCCTTGATAAAAACCTCTCTTGGTTTTCAAAATTTCACTTCCAGTTGTTAGGAAAACACGACATGAAAACATGACTAAAACAGGAAAAACAGTGTGTTTTATTTTCTGAAAAAACTAGGCCTCTAAGAGAATTGAATATATCCCAAAACATAATGTATATTCAAAAACTGAGAGAGGTTATTGTTTTTGGGTATTGTATGAACATAAACCTCCTCCAAGTTTCAAAAATAATTTCCCATTTGTTCATAATCCAATCTTGAAGTTGGTTATGCAAAAATTACAGAAGCGTAGCGTGCTCTCAGCAGAAACGTAGTGTGGTCTTTGAGAGGGTTTTTGGAGGCCTTCCTAGAGGATTTTTGGGCTGAAAGTGGTATGGTTGGATATTTTATGATGTATTCTAAACAATGGAACCATCAAGCACTGCAAATTCCTTCTCCAAACCTCTAAAAAACTGACTTGAAGTCAAGCTGTCCAAATGTGCAACAACCCTCCTATAGCGACTGTATTTGGGGAATTTCTCTCAAATAATAACACATGTCCATAAAAAGAATGATTTTTTTGTTTCTTGGTCTATGATTGAAAAAAACCTCTTTCAAGTTTTTCAAATTCATCTTCCTTAATTTAGAAACCAATTTTGAAGTAGAACTTTGACCAAGACAATCATTTGAAAATTTATGACAAGGAATGATGGCATGACCATGATGAAAATTTATGACCTTGGATGAGTGGAGGGAGTAGTAATGACACCCAAACACACAAATTACCATTTTACAACCAAGATATGTCAAATTGTATTTGATAATTTTATTTTGAAAATATAACAATTTGACCTAATAACCCTATCAATCACATGAAAGAGTAAATTTGATCACTAGTGACTGACAGAAATGACAGATACTAACAAAAGACTTGGTTTGTACTGGTAGGCATGGTGAAAAGGAGAATTTTTATTTCCTTTCATCGATCTGTAACAATTCAAACAATTGTTCCTCTTTTCATAAGCTTGTAATATAGATGACAATAAGTATTTAGCAGTTGTTATCTTGTATTTGTCACAAAGAGTAGTTAAATATATGAATTATTCTATAGCATAAATATAAAAATTCATAGCAATATTATAACACAGACAATGATGTCATCAGTATACAATTTAGCATACCAATACAAACAACTGCTGATATGATATCCCAAGACATTGTAAGAAGACAGTATGACAAAATTTTGACAAAAATCCTACTTCCTCTTCTCATGGGTTTGCTATACAAATGGGAAGTGCATAGCATTTTTTTAGCTCAGGAAAATCCCCCTAGACCGAAGATATGGCACGTCCTCGGGCCATGAATTAGCAATAGTTCTTTACTGTTTTTATAGGGGGGATAGCAATAGGCTTCTTGGTCTTCTTGCTTGATGAGGTTGCAGGGGTATCAACAAGTTTCTTGGACTTTTGGTCCGGTAAAGGAATAGATTGAGCATGAGGGTTTGGGTGGAGTAACAGTCCCTAGATCAAGAGTCTTCTTGCTAGTCTTGATTGTAAGATGAGTGTTTGAAAATTGGTAAATGAACTCATCCCATATTTTTCCCTAGTTTCCCAACTTGGATAAGGCAAGTAGTTTGATAAGGTCATGGTGAAATAGGTTGTTATGGGGATTGGTTTCATTCTTCCTCACTTGGGAAGACATCCTCCCAAAAATCTTTAAGAAGTAAAAGGGAAAATTCAATGGCTTATTGAACTGAAAGTGAGCTAATAATCGAAAGTGACACACTTTAAAGATGAAATATCTACCTTCACATGTAATCAATCTGGTGATGACTATGAGAGGGTTGATTAGCTCCTCTTTTATCCACTCCTTGGAGTATCCCTTAGCTCCAGAGATGTTCTGAAATTCGGTTTTGAAAACCATGTTATAGCTTGCTCTTGGCAACTTGTGGTGTTTAAACCAGTGGTCTCCAAATCTTGGGAGCTTTGTGGCTGAGGAAATTGATTCCTCAGAGACCACGAACACAATGAATAAGAGCAGAGGCAGGCTAAGAGTGTTCCATTATTATTTGTTTTGTCATCATGCTCACACAATCCTTTCCTCTATCTCGCATTCTATAAGGCATGTAATCATAACTTTGTAATGAATAGTTTGTAACAAAAATAAACCAGTTAAGTGGTCTGTTAAGGAAATGTACAACAGTTTATAACACACAGGAAATTAGCATTTCAAAAATAAAATAATTGTTGATATAATACCCTGTATTATGAAAACAACACACATAAATTTTTACAAAGATTTACTTCTTCTAGGCAATGTTATTATTTGTCAACTCATGAACCCCTCCCCCACACCTAAGTATTGTGACACCTCACAATCAAAAATATAGGAAACCAATCAGTTCTCCCAATAGCCAAAGATTTACATCTTGTTAAGTGTAGAGATAAATTTCACATATTGGTCTGACGAGATGGTTAAAATATGGCCCCACCTATAGAATAAGAGATCCTATATATAGATAAGAAGGCGTAGGCAAGAGAGTTTAAATATAGTCTCAGAGTTAGTTCCTAATGGAAATTTTATGGAATTCATTAACCTTAGCTTAACTATACATACTTCATGTCAGCGTTGTCTACAAGTAATTTTGTACATCATAACAAGTTTAAATTTATTATTTATTTTTTGTCAGATTATCATCCTCGCTAAGTAGAATGCCTCGCTGCCAACAAGCATGTTCAGTACTCTGACGGGTTTACCTAGTCATACCACAAGCCGGTACCCGCTGCCAGCAGACCTGTTTAGTATCTTGGTAGGTTAGCCTCTTACACCCTCAAATATTGGCCCCTTATATTTTAATATTTTAGTATAAGATTCCTTTACGCAAGAAGATGGGGGGACATCTCTGAAAACAACTTTTTCTTTCTTTTTTTTTCAATTGGGATGGTATTTATGTTAGAGGATGACTTTCCATTATATTCCTTAGTGATTGTCTTGATGTAAGGGGTACTTAAGTGGATGTGGCCTATCTAAATATATGATATAATCAAGTTATTTAGTGTGTAGTGGATGGTACCATTGAGAAAGAACAAAAAATGTATCTCTAGGCTCAACTCACTTTCTTCTTTTGTAAGTTATTGTGATGTTTCCATGACTAACCTCTAATCAGACCTCCTTGTTACTCTTTAGTAAAGACACTTTACTCACTTACTCAGGTTTCTTGGGAAAATTGTACGAGTGACCTCTAAGCTTGATGGTTACAATATCACTTCCTTGTATAGAGGTGAAGGTTCAAGAGTAACTTCTTTTTAAGATGCCTTGGGAAAAAGAAGATGAAAGTCCTTGAAAAAATATGGCTAATTACAACAAGTAATTATTCATTTGATTTTTAGCAGACAACAAGGTTCAAATATAGCAATGTTTTGAAGAAAAATCATTCTTTTATATTTCCTTGAAACTGTCTACTCCTGGCGAAATAAATACCTACAAAAATCTCTAGAATTGTTCGTAAAAAAACACACTCTAAAATATCAAAAACTAATGAGATAAATGAGATCAAGTTACTGGAACATGTATCTCATAGTTCTTTTATTAAAAGAAAATGTAAAATGAGGTTGCATTAGACTTTAAGCTAAACTAACAACACGCGGCTTTTATTTATTATCCTACCCTATCTAAAAAGAAAGGAAAATATTTATTCAAGTGTAAGAACTTTTCCAATGTAACCATGTGCGAAGAAAGATAAGAAACATACTCATATCCACATATAAAAAGGTTACCGTAGTGATTACATGGATATGAAGAACCAGCTAACCTATTTGTTTTAGCATCAGAAGGTGTTGAAGAAGAGAATAGTATTGTGGCTTGATGACCTCCTGAAACCAAATTTCAATGTAATCTTGATGTTCATCAACAGTAATTTCTATGTTCTCCTTCATCATGCTATGCAAATCCTCTTCTTCTATATGATTGATTTCTGAAGTACTATATGTAAGAAAACCCTCAATTAAATTGTCAACCCGGAGTAAGAAAACTTAGAGTTGTAGCACTATATGTGCCAAGGCAGAAATGTTGGAGGTAGTATAGTCTAACTAAGGAAGTGGTTATCTGAGAACTAATCTATTCAAGCAAATCCTAATAATCAAACCCTATCAAGAAACTTAAACTATTTACCCTAAGTAACCTTTGAAGAAAGGATCGATGGATTGTCCCAAGAAAGAAAATGGAAACCCTAATTAAAGAAAATTAAATTAATCATGACAATAAGAAAAATCAAGCTATCTATTTAATCTATCTAATGAGCAATAACAACAACAAACTACTTTAATTAACCTACTCAAATTCAATAAGAAACAACAATTAAGAAAATGAACAAGCAAGCAACTATCCTATTAAAGCAAGTAAATAAGCAAGAAACTACCCTATCAAAGCAATTAAACAAGAAAGAAATCAACTAACTAACCTATGATAACTTCTACAACAAGTTAACTAATCAAAATTACTCGATAAGCAATTAATCAAACTAATAAGCAAGTGAACTCTATTCTTAATTAAACTTTATAATTACTTCTAGTTTATGAAAGGAAATCTTAATCTACTAAATTGAAAGCATCATGACAATAAAAGTAATCAACTACTCTTTAATCTACGATAAGAAAACTATTCTTTAATCTACCAAAGCAAGAAGACTATTCTCTAATCTACAAAAGCAAGGAAACTACTATTCTATTCAATTCAATTGCATTCTATGCTAATGTATGCAAATTCATACTACTTAGATATTCACAACTGAAAACTAAACTCAATAATCAAACTTCGAATTAAAATTGCAACCTAGATCTAGAATGGAAATTGCATAAATTAAATTAAACTAATCCTATTTTAACAATTTAAATTGCAAAGGGAAATACTCATAAAACATAAATCAAATCCTATTTCTATTTCAGGGTATAACAAGATAAGCAAACTAAGAACTAATTGAGAAAACTAGATAAGAAAATTGAAAACTAAATTCAAAGCTAACAACTAATCACCATCGAATCCTTACCAAAGAAACCATTAACTAATTACTCTGTTTTCACTATGTTTTAAACTCTATTTCAACATGCATAAATTCTAACTATCATCTAATCACACAAGGGTTAGTGGCTTAAGATTAAGTTATTTCCTATTTAATTAGAAAGACATGGCATATTAATTATTCTTCATAAGAAACCTGCAACAAGAAAATGAAACAATTAAACTATAAACAATAATTACACAGTAAGTAAGAAAAATAAAAACACATGTACATGAAATGAAAGAAATGATAATTACATAAATCAAATACACAAACTAGATAACTAAATATTCACCCAGAATGTTGGTGGGCCCCCCAGTAGATCGTGGCTACTCCTTAAAGATGAATCATGAGCTCAAGAAACACAATTTCAACATTAAAATGAAAAATGCAGTTTTACACAGTTTTAGCAAAATGTGTCTGAAAATGGAAAAACAGAGTTGTACTATCCTTTTTCTCTCTAACACTATTTGTCTGACCACTAAGGTGGTATTTATAGATTTACAAGATGATAGGTCGACCACTGGAAGGGTCAACCTTCTCTAAAAATAGAAAATCACATTCAATGCATCATAACTGTCGGTGGCTTCTAGAAATAAGGTGAGCCAATAATCGCCCAACATAACAACCCAAATAGAGTTGTCAGAAGCTCAGTAGTTGGAGGCCATGAACACGAAGAAACCCCATGTTGTTGATTTTCCCATCACTGGTTGTCGATATAACAACCGCAAACTCGCCCACAGTTTTAGTGCAGGATGGAGTGTCAGACACAGTGCGAGATGAAGTACCAAACTGAGTGTCAGATGGAGTACTGGACAGAGTGCCAGATGTAAAAACGAGCTACGATTTTTCCCTGTGACACACATAATGAAAATTAGTTTCCTGAGATCATTAAAACATGTTGAATTGCACTCAAAACCATCATAAAACATGAATCATGCATACCTGGTATGAATCATGGCGATTTAACACAAAAACTCTTCAAAACTCTTCAAAACAGGAAAATACAAATACACATTTGGTCAAAAAGGATTCAATCAACATCATTATATTAACCATATCGTGGGCCCAATACCCACAACAACCTTCTAGGGTCAAATCATCCGACAAAACAAATGGTGTTGATAGTGAAAGGACAAAATCTAACGGGACAAGGTCACAACCTATGGTGGGGTCCATGCAAAAGGAGGAAGTGAAACTCGAAGATATCATGGGGAAACCAGAGTAGGTCTGGGAAGAAAGAGAACCGAAGGCTGGGACATCTGTCATGCCAAGACAAAGAAAGGGGAAACAACCCATCGCATGGTCCCCGTGCAAGCATCCCAATGCCTCAATCGTTTTTCTGCACATTCCATATGGGGTGCAGGCCACTCCAAGTTTACTGGGTTGCGTCGAAAGGTTACGATACACATACCACAATGTGTCTGACACCAACAAATTCCCATAATTTTCACAACATGTGTATATGGAAAGCCTGGGCATAAGGCCATTAGGAGATCTAGTGCTGCAACCAAAGCAGTGAGTGGCGGGCTTGGTAAATACAGGGATCCTTAATTTGTCGGAGATTCCTCACTTTGGAAGGGTGAAAGATGTGAACAATTGCGTCAAGCATTTACTGGCAGTCCTCCATGGAGGATTTATGTGGTTGGATGAACCAATCTCCATCGATGTCGAATTAATTTCATTCATCACAAGACTGCCATCAAATGGCGAGAAGCCCACACAATACATGGATGATAAAACCAAGGAAAAGGAACTCATATAACAAATGAAGAAAACATATGGGATAGAAAGGGGCTCGTATGGAATTATCATAAAACAGATCAGTGACGTAGCCACCTGGATGGAAACAAAATTGATGGCATGCAAAATCCTTCGAAAATGTCGCAAGGATGAGGTCCCGGCAAGAGTTGTTGCAGTGAAGGCACAGTGCGTAAACGACACCATGCTCAATTGGGCCCCACACTTATTGAATCTGTTCCAAGAGGATTGCAAAGACGTGCGAGACTTGGGAATCGACTTCCACTACTCTTGGATCATTATATTGATAATGTTGATTGGATGGAAATAGCCTACCTACTCATATTTTTGTGATAGAGTAGGATGATGTCGTGCAAAACAGTGCACATCCTTGGGAAGCATTTTTTATTCCAAGCAGAGAAGTGGTAATGCCAACACTTTTGCTTGGTATATCAATGACGTGCAAGAGAATATAGCTAATACCTAGAGAATAGATCTTGAGGTGGTTGTACAGTACCAGGGGATAGCCAACTTTAAAGTTATGTGACACAATATGTTGATCCAGGCGTGTAGGGATCCATACAAAGAATGGCTACATCTTTGATTATGCATCAACGTATAGGAACTTGAATGGGAAATAAAACACTGGCAGGATGTCTATAAAATCCTATTCATCACCAAGGACATGCCCAAATGTAAAGAAGTGGAAGCGGGGTCATCCAAGACATCTTCAGGGGGAAGTGTTACGACCAAGAAACCAACATAGCAGAAAACTCCTGGTCAAAAGACAATGCAACAAAATAAGGGAAGCGCCCCAAAGAAGGATGGGCAGATAGGAAAGAAGGAGGAACAAGGAAGGAGGGACACAACGACACAAGGAGCCTTGTCGACAACTAATCTGCAAGAGATAGGGCCACACAAATGACCGATCATACATAGAGGTGGGTTGCGCAAGAAAGACAAGGCCCACAAAAAAATCTTGGAATACACAATCATTGAGGATGGTGTTGATCTAGTCATAGAGAGACTGTAGGACCACACATCGGAAGAGTATGAGGAGGCCGAGAACTAAAGAGGAAGGATACATAATGAGTTGGAAAACATTAAGCAAGTCTTGGAATGACAAGCAACCCAACTACAAGAGAGGGGAGCACAATTGATCCCCCGAGAGACAAAAAACAGGGGACAGAACCACGTAGAACGAAGAAGACACAATCCAACTCAGAGCACAAGCATGTCCTAGCTTCTAGATAACAATAGATATGTTGTAGTTCAAGGATACCATAACAAAGACGCCACTCAAATACTTGGCGCAGGTACAGTTGGTATTGGCTAAAATACCAATAAAGGCATTGTACAAGATACAATCTAGTGTCGCATAGCAAATGCAATCATGAGAAAGAGCATATATTACAGAATTGCAAGTCATCATGGATGGAAAGGATGCATTAGAAATTGTGGTAGAAAAGGTCCAACTGGAGACACAGGAGGAGAAGCAGCGCACAGATCAATTAGAGCAGAAGCTAAAGGAAGTCTTCACAAAAATTCCAGACAACACGCAGGAAGTCGTGAGAAGTGTTGAATAAAAGATTCAAATCATCGTGCAAACACTTGAGTATTATAAGAAGGATATCGAGGAACTCAAAGAAAAATTAACAGAAACCACTCTGCCTAAAGTTATAGCTGAAAGGGAATAGAAGGCAGCCCTGCAAATAGAAATGATGGAAAGAGAAGCCAAAAAGGTCACGTAACGTTTTGACAGGACCATGCAACTATGGACGATGTTGGAGGAAGATGAAAAAGTCCAACAACTAGAACAACAAGAGGATAAAATCAGCATTGCAATGCAGGAGTTGAAGCAACGAAAAAAGGCCATAAGCATTACAGAACGATTGAAAGGCACACAAGAGATGAAGACCCTACAGACAAAATTGAAGACTGTGCAGAATAACAAGCAGGCAAGACAAGCATAGTTAGAACCCCTCCAAGAGAAAGCATCACAAATAATTGTTGAAATGGAGGAGGATAAGACAAGGATGGCACAGGATCATGCCAAGAGTGCAAAGTCTATGAAGGAACACATCACATCGCAGAGGGTAGAGGAGCTCACAGAGAAAGTTGCACAAGCAAGATCCAAATGGGAAGAACTAGAAGGAAAGTTTCACAGCTTGGAAAAGGTTGTACAAGGAGCACACACCACCTAAGTGGATCAGGAAAAGACACATGTCTGCGTTGGGGGCATGTTGGGCACATACCTATTTTTAGACAAAGATCTATTTTGAGAAAGACCTAATTTTGGAGCGCAAGCAACAGATGGCAAGAAAGAAACATGAAGAAACAAAAGGAAAAGCAGCGTGTAGGAGGAAAAGAAACATGGCACGCATGTAGACCATCCTAAACATGATAGGGTTAGGGTTTTTGATAAGGATTGTAATGTCTATAAGCCTATAACTAGTATAAATAAGGACCTAGGAGGTCTAGGAAAAGAGGGGATGTATGTAAAAGAGAGATAGATGTGAACAAGTGCATGTGTGAGAGACAGGGGGATATCATAACAGAAGGAGTTGATTAGTATAAACTTGTGGGTGGTTGATTGTAATAATTTTGTAGAAGAGTTGAATAAGATAGTTTTTGAGGGTTAGGTCACGGGTTGAGGATCCTAGTGTGATCTAGTCCACCTCATAGAGGGTTTTTACCCTCAATCATGATTGCATTACTGAAAATGTAATGTGCGCGATGCAAGAATATGCGGAAGAATAAATAAAAGAGAAAAGAAGATAGATCTTTATGGGTGTAGCCCTGGAAGGGAGTGAATCACAAAAACCCTTGTGTTATGTGTGATTGTTAATGAATGATTTACTTTCTGTTGATCTTTAGCTTAAAGAATGAATGGTTAAACTAGGTATATCAACATGCATGCATAGCCTTAAAGATGAATAAATCATAGAAGTGATTTAATGATTAACAAAGAAGAAAGGAAGAAAGAACACAACCCCATATCCCCACTCATTTCTAGATTACAAACGCCTAAGTATTGCAATCACCCATAGAATCTATATTGGGTGAGACTTCATTGTGCACCCTGTGCACAGGGTTGCCTTCTGGTTTACCAGGAGGGCCAATAGTCTCTGAGGGTTTTGTTGGAAACCTGTTGATATCCGAACCTGGTGAATATTTTCCAGGTCCTAACAAGCTGCCAACTAGGTATTTCTTTGACCTCAAGTTGTCTCTAACTTTCAACTGTCAAACAAGGGTTTGTTGTTGTTTTATAACAACAAACTATTCAATAACTTATTTATTGTTTTGTTACAATTACATAGGCCTTTTAGGTGGTCTAGAATGTAGTTTTTCTCACAAAGATGTTAGAACATTCATACCATAAATTATGTAACACACCTAGAGATCTTTAGAGCTGAAATAATGTTGTTCTAAACACTAGAATACATGAAAATGAACACAGGTATTTTTGGTCAACATGACCCTAGATAAAACCCCCCTGGGGAAAACCAGTTTGGAATATCAGTGTATATATGTGGAGAAAAGAAGGTGGAATACAAAAATTACAATAAACAGATGAACCTGATACAATAACATCTTGAACCAAGATGAAACACAAGTCCAACAGGAAGAGATGCACCCTAGGATGGTGCACCCTCCTCACAAGTTGCCAAAACCATTGAACTGAAGCATCCTAGCTACTAGAATATCTGATGGATAAACCCTTGCACCAAACTCAGAATCTGTGTTGTAGATCTCCACTAAAACTATCCTCAAAGAAAACTGACCACTGCATGTCATCCCTGCTAGTTGTGCACCCTCCTCCTTAAGTGCGCCCTCCTTCTAGAAAGAACACTCTCCAAAAATAAATGAGGTTCTAAGCATCCTGGATACCTCCATGAATGGGGGTGCCCAATATTTCCTCATTCAATGCCACCATCCTCTCCTCAATGCTCCCTCTCAAACTCTTCAAGTGAACAGAAGAGTGAATAACGAGCCTCTCCTTTTCCCTTGCGCCCTCCTTAAGGAAGTATAAGGAAACCTAAAGTATGTGTGGATGAGATCATCTCATCTCATTCCTAATCAATGGTTGAGATCATCTCCAAATAATCTCAACTCAAAACCCACTTTACTTAAGTTTCCATAGTTTCACTTTATGTCCCTCAATTCACCCACAAAGTGAATTAATAGTCATTTTAGGCTTAAATGACCAAATTTCACTTTTGACTTAAATCTCCTAAGTCAAAGTGAAATTAGAAATAAAGTACATGGAACATGGTACAAAGTAATTCCCTCTTGTGTTTAGAGGCTCACAAACACAAGGGGATCACTTTCCAAGGTACCCAAATCTCAACACTCTCTCTTACCAAGGAAAGTGCCCTTCACCACCAATATCATCCCTATAGTGGACATGGTTGCCTACTAGAAAATACTCAGTGAGTATGGTTGTACCCTAATCAATGAAAGTAGTCTCTAACACAGATCTTCTCAATCCACGTGATCTATAGATGGAATTGTCTCTCCACCTATCCCATATCACTTATATCTTGGTATCAACCCAAAGATCTCAACCTGGTCTTCCACCAATGATTTCTACCTCCTGACATCTTGCCAACAGTCACTACTCCTGGCATCTCACCAAGAGTCACTCTCTTGGCATCTCACCAAGAGTCTCCCCCTCTTGGTATCTCACCAAGAGTACCTGGATCTCGACATCTCACCAAGATCCTCAACTTGGCCTCTCGCCAAGTAGCTTCCACCTGAAGTGGAACCAAAATCTGATATGCCCATCTCTGTAGCCAAGTGAGGCTCAAACCTCCATGGTTCCCTGTTGCTCCTCCCCATCAATCTCTGATGCTATGAATCCCCTACACCAACCCTCTGTCTTGAAAACTCTGAAACTGAAGCTGTCCCAGGTGGACCAGTCACCCATGTTGATGGTGTCCAAGAAAATTGAGTCTGAGATCCCTCTGAATCACTACTGTGAGTCAATAGGTCCTCCTCAACTCTGTCTCCCCACCTGATGTTGGATGATGTAACAACTAACAAAGTAGTAGTGAATTCACACTCCCTCTCAAATTGTGCATCGAACTCAAGTTCCTCTGTTGTCACCACTGAAACATCATGTTGCTTCTTCTTCTTCTTGGGACACTGTCCTTCATGGTGACCCATCTCTATTAAAACAAAGAATATCACTATGCTCATTTCTCTCTTCTTCCCACCACTTCTCTCTCCTTGTGGTGGGGCCCCAAACTTGGGACCCTATCGACCTCCCCTGTCGATCTTCTTCTTTCCCTTTGTCCAAAGAAAAAGATCCTCATCACCCTGCAATGTTTGTTGTTGTCCAGAAGTCTCTGATATAAGTCTGGTCTCCTCCTAAATGAAATAATCCCACATCCTCTCCCAAGTGGGCATGATCTCTCTAGCAACAATTCCACGAACAAATGGACCCCATGGTTTGGTGAACTTTTTTAAGGTTTTCCTCACCATAGAGTTTAGGTCCACTACCTCTCCAATGGCTCCAAGATCATCTTTGATCTGGGTGTATCAGCCAATATATGAAGTAACCGACTCATTCTTGAGCATGCGAATGCCCATGAGTCGATCAATCTGAATCATCTTCTGGTTCTAGTTAGAGTTCTAGTAAAGCTTGCAAAGAGATGCCCACATCTCAAATGCATAGTCTTTCCCAGTCAAGTGGGGAATGATGTGATCCCGCAACATCACATATTGTCCTATTTTCCTTGTTGTTCCTCTTCCTGAACTCTGGTAACAAGATAGGAGTAGTAGCAAGAGGAATAGAAACAACTGCCTGAACTGTATCCCATAGTTCAAGGTCCTCCAAGACAAAGGCAATCCTGGCCTTCCAAGGAGACCAATTGCTAGCTCCAACTAGCCTATCCTCCACACACATCTGAGATGATGACATCACTACCCACTGCACTCAAACTGATGCTACAATTGCAAAGGAACATTGCCTCACTACTGTCAACAAAGGTGTGAAAAGAGGCAAACAAACATCGGCCTCACTCCTAGCAATATAGGTGTGAAAAGAGGTCGTGAAAAATCAGCCACTCCTACCAAGTAGGTGTGAAAATATATTAACGAAATGTCCACCAATTTCTCTACAACTCTCCACAAAAATTATGCCAACAAGCTGCCACTAAAATTTGTCAATGGATTTCCACAAAATATGCCCAAAAGATGTCTAAAACAGTCCACAAAATGTTGTCCAAATTTTGGCAAAAATCAGCCACCAAGCTCTGATACCATGAATATTTTCTAGGTCCTAACAAATTGCCAACTAGGTCTGTCTTTGACCTCAAGTTGGCTCTAAGTTTAAACTATCAAACAAAGGTTTGTTGTTGTTTTATAACAACAAATTTTTCAGTAACTTCTTTATTGTTTTGTTACGGTTACATAGGCCTTTTAGGTGTTCTAGCATGTAGTTTTTTTCACAAAGATGTTAGCACATGCATACCATAAATTATGTAACACACCTAGATATATTTAGAGCTGAAATAATGTTTTTCTAAACACTAGCATGCATGAAAATGAACACAGGTATTTTTGGTGAACATGACCCTGGATTAAACCCCCCTGGGGAAAACCAGTTTGGAATATGAGTGTATATATGTGGAGAAAAGAAGGTGGAATACAACAAGTACAATAAACAGATTAATGTGATACAATGGCAGCTTGAACCAAGTTGAAACACAAGTCCAACGGGTAGAGATGCTCCCTAGGATGGTGTGCCCTCCTCACAATTTTCCAAAACCACTAAATTGAAGTGTCCTAGCTGTTGGAAGCTCTGATGGAGAAACCCTTGCACCAAACTCTGAATCTGTGTTGTATCTCTCCACTAAAACTATCCTCAAAGAAAATTGATCACTGCAAGTCCTCCCTGCTAGTTGTGCTCCCTCCTCCTAGCAAGAACACTCTCCACAAATAAATGAGGGTCTAAGCATCCTGGCTACCTCCATGAATGGGGGCTCCCAAGATTTCCTCACTCAATGCCACCATCCTCTCCTCAATGCTCCCTCTCAAATGCTTCAAGTGAACATAAGAGTGAATAATGAGCCTCTCCTTTTACCTTGTGCCCTCCTTAAGGAAGCATAAGGAAACCTAAAGTATGTGTGGATGAGATCATCTCATCTCTTCCCTAATCAATGGTTGAGATCATATCCAAAGAATCTCAACTCAAAACCCACTTTACTTAAGTTTCCATAGTTTCACTTTATGTCCCTCAATTCACCCACAAAGTGAATTAATAGTCATTTTAGGCTTAAATGACCAAATTTCACTTTTGACTTAAATCTCCTAAGTCAAAGTGAAATTAGACATAAAGTACATGGTACATGGTACAAAGTATTTCCCTCTTGTGTTTAGAGGCTCACAAACACAAGGGGACCACTTTCCAAGGTACCCAAAACTCAACACCTGGGTCATCCCAAAAAGAAGTAAGAGAGAAACAACCGATAGGAGTCTAGATGGGTAAAAATCACTCACTTTAACATCATTTTGTTTTTTTTTATGAGGCATATGTTCATATGCCTAAGGAGAAGCATTCGAAGTTGGATAACAAGGAAATTAAATGCATCTTCATCAATTATGGTGTTGATGTGAGAGGGTACAAACTTTGGGATCTTGTGGATGTGAAAATTTTGTATAACCTAAGTGTTATTTTCATAGAAGTTAAGTCTTCTCCCATAGTTGTGCAACTAGAAGAGGACGATAAGAAGTCAAATATTCACCTATAGCCCAAGCATAAGAAAATTGAACCAGAAAATGAACTAGAAGTTCATGTTGGACCTAATGAGAAAGAGAGCTCAGAGAGTTTGGAAGAGGAAGTAGAAACTCCACCTCAGCCTTTGAGCAGGCCCACTCAACAAAGAAGGAAACTATGTAGTATAATTATAGTCCATCTGATTTCAAATGTATATTTTCTTTATCTATTAACACTTATGAGCCTAGAACAATGAAAGAGGCAATAGAGATGGAAAACAATGAATTCTAGAGATTGGCCATGGATGAGGAAATGGTTGGACTTAGGAAAAATGATACATGGGACTTAGTACCATCGCCCGATTGACGAATACTCGTTGGATGAAAATGGGTGTTCAAGAAAAATATTATTTTAGATAACAATGTTGAAAAGTACATGGGGAGATTGGTTGCAAAAGGATATTCCTAAGTTTAGGGGATAAAATTTGGTGAAAAAGTTTCCCCAATTGTTAAATTGACATCTATCAAGTTCCTATTATATATAGGAACAACATTTGATTAGAGATAGAATATATGGATGTGAAAATAACATTCCAACATGGTGACTTATAGGAGGATATCTATATGATAGAGCCATAGCACTACATTGAAAAAATTAAAGTGTAATTGGTTTGCAAATTAAGAAATTATATGTATGGTCTCAAATAGTCACCTATAATGTGGTACCTAAAGTTTGATTCTTTTTTGTTGAGCCTGGAATTTCTGAGATCCAAATAAGTTCATTATGTATATTACAAATAGGATGGTGGTGATTTCTTTGTGATCACTTTGTACATAGATGATATGTTATTTTTTGGTAACAGTAAGGATGTGATTAGTGATTTGAAATCTCATGTTTTCAGCGTAGTGTGACATGAAGGACTTTGGGGATGCAAAGTATATCTTGGGAATGGATATCAATAGAGATAGAACAAAAAAAAATAATTGGTTGGCCTAGAGTAAGTATGTGAAATCTATGTTGCAATATTTGTGCATGGCATATTGTAGAACATTGAGTGTTCATATTTCAATGGGAACTAAGCTTTCAGTTGAGAAGTGTCCTATAGCACGCATAGAGATGGAGGAAATGGATCATGTTCCTTATGCTAGTGCAGTTGGTAGTTTGACATATGTTATGGTCTCTCCTCAACTAAACATTTTCCAAGTAGTGGGAGTCTTGAGCCAATTCATGGCTAATTCTAGACATGAACATTGGGTTTAGTGAAGAGGGTTTTCAAGTATTTGCAAGTTACTTTTGAGTATTCCATTTTTTATCATGGCATATTTAAGGGGATTGGTTCTTAGTGGATATATAGGGTTATGTGGATTCTGATTCAGTAGGGTTGTTAGAATATAAAGGAGTGTTCTTGTTTTACCATTGACAATACCCTTGTCACCAACCATAGGCCGAAGTCACCCTCCGAGCACCTTAACCTTGATAGAGAATCACTCTGGAAGCAAACCCTAGGCTAGATAGCCAAACAAAGGGTAGCGCACATTTCCCCAAGGATAACGCATCAACAAGAGATAATTAGATAGTCCAAACCCTAGCCAAGAGATAGTCCAATCCAAACGTGATCTGCTAGTTGCAGCAGCTGCAATGGAAACTCTCCTCAAATCTACACACAAGACTGGGCACTACAATGCGCACAAGACCAGGCACTGCAATTCTGAGACTGCCTGCCAAAATAAGAACTGGCCTACTGTATTTATACTAATTTTGGCTAACTGCCTGGGACGACTTCTCATTCTGGGTATCTGTCTGTTCAATATATATTATTATTTCTGGCCAACTTCTTCTCTTGGAGGCTAATAACCTAATATAAATTATCTTCTGGAGCCGGCAAGTCTTATAGGGTTATTAGCCAACTCATTAGGGTTTCTTCTTGCTTCCCAGAGTATTCTATTCTTGTCAGGTTTACATGTGGAGGTAAATACCCCCCATAGCTACCATAATATTAACACTCCCTCCTAGCTAGGGAGGTATTACAGGTAATGGTCTTGAGCACAAAACATACCATTCACCTAATAGCATCAACATAGTTATATAGACTATATCATGAGCACCATCACCGTCATCATCATCAACTGCATCATCTCTCGAAACCATACTCTATCTAAGTAATCAGACATGATGCTTACTCCACAGAGTGATGCAAGAGCCATTCTTCTAATCTAGAAGAGTAAATGTTCTGAACCATTTTCTGTCTAGAAAATCTATGTTCATCATTCATCTGGCTGATAATTATTTCCAATAAACTATTGATAGTCTTCAAGGAAATCAGAACAAAATAGAACACAACTGTGTCTATCCATAGTAGTACATAACTACAATCCAGTGGTACACTACCACACCAAGTAACACACAAGTACTTGATCATCAATGTATAGTCACGAACAATGGAACACATCCACCATAGTAGTATACATCTACTGCCATATAGTCTTCATAACAATCATCTGATACCAACCTTCATAGAAACAATGTTAAGATATAAACTAAATCATCTGGGCCAATCTTTCATTCACATCTATGAGATCTGAAAGAATATCTGCCCTCAGAGTAGAACAATGAGATATCTAGACTATTCTTCTCAAGAAAGGAAGAATAATTGTCTTGTTTTCTGAACCTAGACCATTCCCCACCTTGGGCCATTCTGCCTACACTAATCAAAGTGCACCCTGAAGAGAATGTATAAACCCTAATGAATGCATGTCCCTGATTGTTGAGCTTGGACCATTCCCCACCCTGGGCCATTATTCCTACACTAATCAAAGTGCACCCTGGAGAGAATGTATAAACCCTAAGGAATGACTGTCCAGACCATTTCCTCTAGTAACCATAAGAGGAAAATACTATCCTGCATCAACCTCCAAAACAGACCATTCCTCATGTTAACCACAATGAGAAATCGTTGTCTGGCAAGGCGGGCCAGTCTTCTTGAGTAACCCTCAAGAAGAGAGATTTCCCTAGACCACTCCCCATGTTAACCACAATGGGAAGTCATTGTCTATGATACATCAGAAATCTGGACCATTTCCCATGTTAACTACAATGGGAAATCGTTGTCCGTCAGAAATCTCAATCCACTTTCCGAATAGGAAAGAATCTGCTCAACTGGGCTATTTTTCATTCTCGAAAAATAAATGTCTTCAATAATATTTTCAGTGCTCCCTCCCAACCTAGGAGTCATCTCTTCCTTTTTCAATAAGAATTCATCTCCATGAGCTCCATCTTGAGTATGCAAACTCTTTCATATTGGATAGAAGCTTTACCAAAATGTTTGCTTATCTGCTCATATGTGGAGATATGTATTGGAGAACCACTTTATCCTTTCTGGACTTCATCACGGATAATTTAATGCTTGATTTGAAATGTACTTTGGTCTGGAACACTGGTTTTCTTTGAAGGCTTCATGTAGCTCTGATCAATAGAGTATATCATTGTTGGAAAAACTGGAACATATCCATGTGGCACTTCTTCTGTCATCATGAGATCTGATATATTGAGTAATCATCTTGATACAATATCTCTGTTATAGAAAATCTTCACCGCGCTTCTGTTGTGCACTGGAGTTTTTCCACCAAGTTGTCTTCTTCTATCTGCATACAAGGGTCTCTTTCTGGTATGCCTCAAAGTCTTGAGGTTGCTCTTCATACGTTCTCTATTAAATTTTTCTGGAGAACATTCTTTGCATTCATCTGATGTAGAACTCCAACTCATGAATATTGACTCGTGTAAAGATGTGTCTGGTTTACTAGAACAAGTAATCATCATAGTCTTCTCCCTCCATCTGGGAGAACCTCTAGTTATAGATCTTGCAATGCTTTCATTCATAAGTCTTTCATACACTTTTCTTCATCACGACTTTCTGTTCCTCTGCTTGATTGGTTTTATTGAGTTCATATCAGGCTGACAATCTTGTGATTCTTAATACAATGATTGGTTGTTCTAGCTTCTCTTTCTTTCTTGGAATCTTCATGTTCTTCCTAATGTTTTTCTTTAGCTCTTCGGTCCATGGAGTTCTTATAGATTCCATGCCCTAAAGATTCCATTTATTTCTTTCATCATAGGATCACGGATGTGGATGGACAACCAGGGATACTTTAAGGCTTCTCTTCGAAGAAGTCTTCTTCTAAGGTCAAATTGAACACGTACTACCTTTCATGGCCTCTACCATGGATATATACTTCATCATCTTCAATGGGTCATAGGATTAGCTCCCTCCTAATCCTTGCTTCATGCATGCTCTTCTCTTTGGTGATGTATAATTGGCTCCCTCCATCTGGGAGAGTCCACGCTTTCCTCTGCATCCTTGTTGTCTACTGCAATATATAATTGGCTCTCTCTATCTGACAGAGTCCACACTTCCATCTTGTTGTCTTCTACAAAAACGTCATAAGTCTTTCTCCAATTTCCTCTTGGTTGTTGACTTCTTTGTATCTTTGCTTCTTCCAAGTCTCTTCATGATGGATTTGGCTTATCTTGTAATAGCTTCCACATGATTTTTTTGATGTATTTCATCCGTTCATGTGTTTTATCTGATTTGTATAATGATATCAATCCTTATCTTGTTGTTCTTCCATAGGTATAGTTCTTCTTGGAACACATTATCTTCTAAGAGATAGATATACAATATATGTGTAGACACTATGTGAACAAGATATGTACAAGAACTAAGAAGAGTATTGTTACCTTCAGAAGAAGAAGTCTCTTTCATCATGCTTAGTCTTCTTTGCAGGTTTCTTTTCTTTAGCAACTGATGCTTCGTGTGTCTCCTTCCTTTTCTTTAGTTTGGGACAATGATTCTTGTAGTGACCATACTTTCGACAATTGAAGCATTGTATCTCTGAAATGTCTTTCTCTTGATTTGGCTTCCTCCTTGAGCCAAACTTCCTTTTGTTCCTAAAATTCGTGAATCTTGTTGTAAAGGCTTGATCATTGTACTTCTTTTGGGGTTTCTCTTTTGCACTGATCCTGGATTCTTCTTGAGCACAACAAGTCCAAAGTTCTTCAAATGTAGGATACTCCTTCCTTGTGTTCATGCTTGTGGCAAATGCATCCCACGTCTTGGGAAGACCATTGAGTATTATGTTTACCAATTCCTTCTCTGAGATGATCTCTTCAATAACTTGTAGTTGATCTCTTAACTGAGACTCGAGAGATTCTCACAAAATATGATGTTATGTTGTCCTCATCATTCATCTTCATGTTACAGAGCTCATTCTTCAGGCTCATAACTTGTCCAATGTTTCTGACCGAGAAGAGATTTGTTAGGGAATCGTACATCTTCTTCGATGAGTCAATATGGGATATGTAGGGTATCAAGTGGTATTTTATATATTCCACTATGATACTCATGGCATTGATGTCACCGTCTTTGAACTTCTCCATCACTACAATGTTCTGCGGTTCCTTCTCTTTCCCTTCTTCAAAATTTGGTTTCACAATATCCAATACTTTATTCTTGGCAAGGATGAGATCAATCCTTGTCTTCCACACTCTAAAGTTAGAAGCTCCATCTAACATGTTCTCTGACTTCATAGAGTAAGTCACGACTTCTTTGACTTGGTCAACCCTAGATTTGACCACAAACTCAAACTTGACGTTTTGGCTTACTGAGAGTACCAAGAGATGCGCTAGGCTAGGGTGCACTGATCTATCTGGAGATTAGGTCAATCTCTTCACTTAAGGTGTCTCAACGATAGGATTAGGGTTTCTGCAACTGCACCTGCTAGTAACCCTTGTGACAGTTCTTTGGTGACTGCTCCTGTTAGAAACCCTAGCAGTAGTTCTTTAATGAGCTTAATATCCTGGCTATGTTTCCTTCCAATGGTTAGACTGAATGAAGGAGTTGTGGGCTCATAACCTGTTAGAATATAAAGGATTGTTCTCATTTAACCATTGACAATACCCATGTCACCCAACCATAGGCCGAAACCACCCTTCGAGCACCTTAACCTTGACAGAGAATCACTTCGAAAGAAAACCCTAGGATAGATATCCAAACAAAGGGTAGCGCACCTTTCCCCAAGGATAGCACATCAACAAGAGCTGATTAGATAGTCCAAACCCTAGCCAAGAGATAGTCCAATCCAAACATGATTTGCTAGCTGTAGCAACTGCAATGGCAACTCTCCTCAAACCTGCACACAAGACTAGGCACTACAATTCTGAGATTGCCTACCAGAATAAGAACTGGCCTCCTATATTTATATTAATTCTGGCTAACTTCCTAGGCCGACTTCTCATTCTAGGTATCTGTCTGTTCAGTATATATTATTATTTATGGCCGACTTCTTCTCTTGGAGGCTAATAACCTAATATAAATTATCTTTTGGAGCCGACAAGTCTTCTAGGGTTATTAGCCAACTCATTAGGGGATCTTCTTGCTTCGCGGAGTATTCTATCCTTGTCAGGTTTACACGTGGAGGTAAATACCTCCCGCAGCTACCATAATATTAATAAGGGGATGTATATAAGAGGAGATTTACTAGTGGATATGTGTTTCTATTGTTTGGTGTAGCAGTGAGTTGGATGGGAAAACAATATGATGTTGTTTCTTTGTCCATTGTATATGCATAGTATATGGAAGCTACTCATGCTTGTAAGGAATCCATTTGGCTTATGGAACTATGTTTAGATGTGGGGATAATTTAGAGAGATATTACAGTTTAGTGTGATAGTTACAATAATACTAGATCTCTTTAGAAAAGAGATCAACCTTTCATGAGAAGATAAAACACATTGAGATCAAATAATTTTGTTCGAGACATGTTAGAGGATCGAAAGGTGATACTGGAGAAAGTTGACACTTTGTCGAATGTTGCAAATGCATTGAAAAATATGGTGAGCATGAATAAGTTCAGGTGGTGTTGTGAGTCTATAGGCCTCACAACCACTAGTAGCTAGTTCATAGTTTGATGCATTATACCTTATGCTCTAGCAAGTATATGATACATGTGGCAAAATGTTAGGAAATGTGTGTCATGCACATTGAATGCATTCTTGCATGCAACTCATCCATGTGACTGATGCATGGAAACTCAATATATTCACTTAGTGAATGCATGCAAAAAATCAATATATTCACTCAGTGACTGCATGCAAACTTAGTGTACTCACTCAAAGAAGGCATGCATGTAACCCATTCAGGAAATGCATGTGACTCATGCATGTGGAAATACATGCGAGCAATCGATATATGCAATGTGTCTTCCATGAGGATAGATTGATGAATGGAGTTATGCCTATGCAATGAGTGCTTGGGTTGTAGGTATGGTGAGAGGCTATTGAATGTATCATTATGTTGCTAAGATTTCTTTAGAACCTAAATGTTGTTGATCACTTCTATTAAGAGCACATAGACTTTGAAAATGTATTGTAACCTTTATTACTTGTTGAATAATACATTGAACTTGCTTTGGAGTGGAGGGATTTTTTCCCTGAATGAGTTTTCCTTGGGAAATCATTGTGTAACAGTTGTATGTCTTTGTGTTATTTGTTTTGCACAACTATTTGTTTACATTTTCTACATAATTTTCTTTCATATATTAAAACTATAAGAAATGTATCCTACACCTCTCTTCCTTTAAATATGTAATGACTGAAAATAAGTATATAGAGAGGTCAATATAGTCATCATTGAAATAGAAACATGTGATTTGGATATAAATGCATTGGGGTATTTGAAGGAGATTTCCCTATTCTTTAAAGCGTTATTGTGTAACCCAACTCTCTTATTTATTCGAGAGTAATACTCCATAATCACATATATAATGTACATTTTACAAACTATATTCACTATGTTTTATGATATTTTAAAATCTAAATACATGAGTATACTCATGAAGATAATCAAAACATCTACACATAATTGATACCATAAAGTTGCCATCTTCATGCCTGTAATAATGAGCCATAAGAATAAAGTTGTTGGAGTTTTCATACTTGCAATAATGAGCAAGAGGCATACAATTATATTCTTGATATATTTAATGAACTTACATTAACATAACTTTGTTATTAAGAAAAAAGTTTTAATCATATATAAAGTATCCAAACGAATTTAAAAAATTGAAATTGAGTTTAAAAGTTTTAATATTTTTACATTTTACTTTTACTTTTTAATAATTTAAAAAATCATATTACGATTATCCTTCTTTCTTTTTAATAATTTTAAAAAATAATATTACGATTATCCTTTTTTCTTTTTGATAATTTTAAAAATAATATTATGATTATCCTTCTTTCACAACAAGGAAAGTAAAATTTATATTTCATCTAAAAATTTCTAGCATTTTCCAAATAAAATATGCTAAACAAATATACGGTGAGGCTATGCTCACTTCTGTATTATTCAATGAAGACCGATTACATCTTTATATAGGAAAAGACTCTACCGAGTCGGTTACATGCAAACCAAAGACAACTAGACTCTTAACTAAGAACTGACTCTTAACATGCCTACAACTGACTCTCACAACTGAAGCTTATAATTGGTGCTTACAACTGGCGCTTTCTCCATTATTTCTAAGTCTCCCCCTTAATGGGGAATGGATTGACTTCTACACCTAACATCTCCCTAAACAGTTCAAACTTAATCTTTCCAAGAGGCTTGGTGAAAATATCAACAACATTTTCACTAGTATTACAATACATAAGAGCTATTTCATTTGACTGCAACTTTTCTCAAACAAAATGAAACTGAGCTTCAACATGTTTTGTCCTTGCATGAAAAATCGGATTCTTCGCAATATTGATTGAACTTTGATTATCACATCTGATCATAGTAGGTTCCTTTCGTTCTTCTCCAACATCTTGAAGAAGTCTTCTTAACCAAACATCTTCACAAGTTGTTGCACACAAGGCTTTATATTCTGCTTCAGTAAAATACAAAGATATAGTAGGCTGCTTTTTACTGCTCCATGAAACAACCCCGGATCCAATGCTAAACGCATATCCAGTGGTTGATCTTCGATCATCCAGATTGCCAGCCCAATCATAATCTGAATAACCTGTCAACTCAACATCAGATGCATCAATATATTTAATACCATAATCAAGTGTATCTTTTAGATACCTGAGTATTGCCTTTGTTGCATTCCAATGGATTTCATGAGGTTTCTCCATGAACTGACTTAACACACTCGCAGAATATGAAATATCAAGTTTGGTTGTGGTGAGATAATTCAGACTACCCACCATCTGTCTATACACAGTGCCATTCACCTCCTTTGAACCATCATCACAAGAAAGTTTCACACTCTACTACATGGGAACAGTAGAAGACTTACACTTACACTGATCCATTTTAAATCTCTTAAGTATTTCTCTAATATACTTACTCTGACAAACAAAAGTTTGGCCTGCATTTCTCCAAACTTTAAGACCTAGGCAGTAATGTAACTCACCAAGATCTTTCATTTCAAATACCTTTGATAACTGCTCCTTGATTTCATCAATTAACTTCTCTGCATTTCCTATAATTATTAAATCATCAACATATAATGAAATCAATACTATATACC
>ML786993.1:95705-122355 GCA_009831015.1 Picea engelmannii | reverse complement strand
ACCAAGATCTTTCATTTCAAATACCTTTGATAACTGCTCCTTGATTTCATCAATTAACTTCTCTGCATTTCCTATAATTATTAAATCATCAACATATAATGAAATCAATACTATATACCCCTGTTCATCAAATTTGGTATATACCAAGATAAAATATGCTAAACAAACATATGGTGAGGCTATGCTCACTTTTGTATTATTTAATGAAGACGGATTACATCCTTATATAGGAAAAGACTTTACATACAAACCAAAGACAACTAGACTCTTAACTAAGAACTGACTCTTAGCACGTCTACAACTGACTCTCACAACTAACTCTCACAACTGAAGCTTACAACTGGCGCTTACAACTGGCACTTTCTCCATTATTTCCAAGTTTTCCTTCCATCATAGCAATTAGGTTAAATTGGTTGAAATCAAAATAATTTAAAATGTAAACCTCTCGTTTTTTAACCAACCAAGGTGCATAACTCTCATGTTGCTAAAGAAAAATTTATATTCCATCTAAAATTTTCCAGCATCTTCCTTCCATCATAGCAATTAGGTTAAATTGGTCGAAATCAAAATAATTCAAAGTGTAAACCTCTCGTTTTTAACCAAGGTGTATAACTCTCATGTTGCAAAAAAAAAAAATCAGTGAAATATAAATTTTGCATAACTCATGTTGCTATAAGTCAGCAAATATAAATTTTGCATAACTCATGTTGTTAAAAGTCAGCGAAATAAAGTTTTTGTTTTAAGACTGACACATAACTCATGTCACTAAAGTTAGAAATATTATTTTTGAGCACAAATTTAAAAGAGAATATTTTAAACCAAATTTAAAATTATTTTAGTAATATATTTTGTGAGACATAACTCATGTTACTAAAGTCGGAGAAATATGATTTTTGAGCACCAATTTAAAATAGAATATTTAAAATCAAATCTAAAATTATTTTAGTATGGTGATGTTGGAAAGCTTTTTTTAATGCTTTTTTAACACAAAAACAAAATTCTAAAGAATCACAAGTAATCACTTATCCTCTTAAAGTCTTATAGACCAATTAAGTCTTAGTGGACGTTAATCATCATCATCATTATCATCATCATGAAATTACCTAAAGTACATGTATTTGGAATACTTTGATGTATGATTATATACATTTGTTTTTAAATTATAATTTAAATTATTTTAAAGTTCATTTTTAAAAATTGTAAATCTATTTTCTATGAATTACCAATCTTTAGTTTAAGTAGCCAAATTAATTAACTGTAAATTAAAACTTGTTATTACAATTAATATAACTGCAAATTAAAACTCATTATTATAAATATGGTAAACTTTTTTTTTTCTTATATATATATATATATATATATATAATATTTCATTAAAAAAAAATGTTTTGGTATTTTTAACGGGAAGATTTTTTTGGCCATATTTTTAGTCATTATTATAAATATGGTAAATTATATATATATATATATATATATATATATATATATATATATATATATATTTCATTTAAAAATAATAATAATGTTTTGGTATTTTTAACGGGAAGATTTTTTTGGCTATATTTTTAGGGGAGTTTTCTGGTCACTTTTTTCATTTGATTTTGCCCAAAATCCGGTGATGAATGGTTGGATCTGCAGATTCAAGTGGCTGAGTTTGTATAATCCTAATGTCCCAGGGTTTTTCAGCAAGCTGAATCCATTTATATATTAAAAAAACAATTTAAACAACATAAAATAGAGATTTTGTCCAAATTTATATCACCAAATTTAAAAAAAAAAACTTAAAAAATAAAACTTTTAGGCAACCCACTCCAAAACCTATAAAACACTCGAATTATACATAGTGAACCAATCAAATTTACCATTCTAACCATTTCTGTTGGAATTTCATTCAAAATTGATTGAAAATATATTAAAAAAAATAAGTCAAAAGGAAAAACGTTCAAAATACGGCGAAAAAACACTGAAGTCATCTGAACCGCATATAAAAACTTTTACACCTAATTTTTTCTTTGTACTCAACACCAATTGGAAAATGCAAAACGACAAGTCACTGTTAAACACAATGACCCTTGGCCAATAAGAAAGGTTGTATACATTATGCTGGACTATAATTGGCTCAAATATCAGATCAAAAATGCGGTGCACCTACCAAATGTGGATGGTTGAAGGAGAAGCGCAAAGATTCCCAAATGACGCTATTAAAAAAAAAAGGCACTCCTGATGCGGTATTCAAGAATAGCACGCTTTTCAAAATTTCAGTTCCAACACCACCCAAACAATTCCGTCGCATTTTCACAAAAATCCATACAAGTAGGTGCCTACCCTAGATGCATGTAGCAGTCTATTCGGAGCAGAGAACATTTATATGCAGAGAGCTAAGTTGGCGGAATTCCAGCAACGAAAATAACGATTATGATAATAAGATTTTGAAAATTTGGAAATTTTAATATTGTAGATAGATTTTAGGTCATTCTCGTTATTAAAACAACTTCACATCGATATTCTAATCATTAAAATTTATAAATCCAACCTCCCATCAAAAAATTTTAGTAAAGAAAACCTAGTTACAGAATAAAACAAGCCAGTTTAAGATCCCAGTGGAGATGCGACGGGCTGTACCAACTAGGGTTTGAAGGACCCCACTGGTACGCATGCTGAAATGAAATGGGTGGATTTTTTTTCATTTTCCAACTATTTCTCTGCCAGGCGGGACCGGCACTTTGTTACGTACAGTCACCGCAGCGCATGCCATGACCCGTCGCTATAACGTGACACCATCCCACTGTCTTCGAACTTAAATTCAAACACTTGCTATCCAACTTTGCAAGTTTCGCCACATCTGATGGCAGTGCCCTTTTGCGTGCCCGTAGAGAAAAAAACAAACAGAACATACTTTACTTTACAAGGCAGGAGCAGCCAAGCAGAAAAGGACTCTCAAGCTCAAACTATCCACCTCTAACGGCTAACTACTAGTATATTTCTACAGCTTCATGATTTCTCTTTCCTAATATATACTTGAAATTTCTTTCAGGCAACTTGTACAGAGAGGGTCACATTCTTTACTTGAGATGGCATTTCTATTTTTTCCTTCTGGATTTAGTATTTTGTTAACTGTCGCTTCTCAACTTACATATTCATATTCCTATGTTCATACATTACGCAGACAATGACGACAGGACACACTCAGATTCTCACCGCATCAGGCACGGCCAGCCTTTGCTCTCAATAAAATCTCGAGGTCCAATGGTCTATCGCATATAATGCTTTCAATAAAATCTGAAGATCCAATGGCCTATCGAGATACCCCACCCCGGCTTACTATTTATTGGCCAGCAAAGTACAAGTTTATGCCATTATAGCCAACGGAGAAATATATATACAAATACATATACAATTAATATCTAGTTGGTAGACGTTCAGCGTCACACATTTAATGAGAGGAACGGCCAGGCAAGTGGAGATGTAAATGTCTACGGAATAGGGTATTCGTGTAGCAGAAGGAAATTTTATTTTTTGGTCGGTTTTTTAGTTGGATTTTGACTGATTGTTGGATGTGAATGTTTATGGAATAGGGTTTGTCCAGCTAGGGTTGATTGTTGGATGTGAATGTTTATGGAATAGGGTTTGTCCAGTTAGGGTTTGTCCAGTTATTTGCTACAAGATTAGACTGCTACCGAAATCACCGCCGACGGATCGGTCAGGTGTGATCGAAACGAACCAGTAAACTTTAAGTATAGCTACAAAAATGATAAAGGAATATATGTGTGTTGTTTTGATGTATGCTCTGTCTCTTTCTACGACCTTCACTGACAACGATTTAAATGGACCTGTGAGTCTGTATGTGACGTTAGAAACCACTTTTCTTACTTTCTCCCCCGCAATCTTTGTGTTTTAAGTACATCCATATCATTCAAATGCCTAATGAATTCATTTAGACCGCAACCAGAAAGAAGTGGCCCTGAGTCCTGTACTGTAATGTCTTGTCAGTCTTATTCAATTGGGCTCTTTGACAGCACCGCCACTAGAGAAGGCTGGAAACATCATAGCTGTTCTCTTCATTACTTGGAGTAACGGAACAAATTAGTTGATCGTCAAACACTTTCAACATCTATGAAATGTGGGAACATTATAGCTCTTCATTACTTGGAGTATTGGAACACTTTTCATTGTCAACTGTTCAAAATGTGGGAAAATGTTTCAGTATGGTCGTCCACTTTTGATGGTTGTTTTAGATCTGTAAATTTAGGTAGAGTTATACATTCCATACATCGTTTTCGCTGTAGATTCAAATGCTAAATTAACTTTGTATTGCAAATATTTTTGGCATCCGAATTTGGTGGCCTGCTTCTGATATTTGGTGGCACTACTTTGGTGTGTGCACTTTGTTGCAGCTGCACATTTTTATCTCAACAGACATAACTTTTAAGAAAGGAAACGTCCAACAAAGTTCGAAAGTCACAATCCATATATTATTTTTTCAAAAAAGTGTAATTTAAGTTGCTGTTAAAAGATTAAGTTGTAGGTTAAAGAATCTAGGAAATGAAGATTTTTCTGGAGATATTTACCCGAAATCATGTGAGAAATTGTTGGACTTTTAGATTTAAGTGATTATTTTTGTAGAATTGGATTGTCCTGAGAGTTTTTCAGCATGTTGAATCCATTTCTACATTTAAAAATGAATTTTGAACAACAAAAAATAGTGATTCCTATAAATTTATATAATCAAATTTAAGTTGAAAAATTCATTTAGTAAAATAGCTAACCAATGCCAATGATTAATAATCAAAATCCATATTTATATTTTATTTAAATGTAATTTATGATGCTATTAAATGAAATACAAACTAAATGCAATATAAATGAAATACAAATTGTAAACATCAATTTTGAAGGAGATGAAGTGATAAAAAGTTGTAAACATTAAATTTGGAGTAGATGAAATGATAAATTGAAAGATACAATCAAATGATCTATTACTTTCCTCATTAAAATTATTTTAAAGTTATAATTTAATAGGATGATTTTAAGTTTGGTTGTCTTTATACAATCAAATGATCCATTACTTTTCTCATTAAAATTATTTTAGAGTTAGAATTTAATATCATTAAAATTATTTTAAAGTTATACTTTAATAGTTTAATAGGATGATTTTAAGTTTGGTTGTCTGTACTTGGGATGGGTAGTATCATTCAAACAACTTCCATTCAAATAATATAAAGTACATTGTATATATATATATATGAGAAAGGTATTTAACACTTGAGAGTGTGCGTTATTTTATTCTTTTCTTAGCAACCAAATTTTGTGGGACACACAATTATGATTTAAAGTTTGTATGATAATATGGATGGATATTATTTTTTATGGGATAATTTTAACTTTAAAATGTATATATTAATATGGATGGATATTATTATTTTGTGGGATACACTCTTAACTTAATTTTTCTATATTAATATAAAGAAAGATTTTAACAAATTATTGCTCACTTAAATTTAATAATCACAATGAATAATTTTTCTTTTTATCATCTCCTCCCACTCTCATATGAAGGTGGGGTTGGGGGAAATATTATTTATAACATATTATGTTTTGCATAATATCTCCCCCCACTTCCATTTGAGAGTGAATTTGCATAATATCTCACTCTACCCCACCCCATCCCATTCTCATGGTTGGGGGAGATATTATGCGAAACATATTATCTCCCCCCCACTCCCATATGAGGGTAGGGGTATTATGTTTGCATAATACCCTACCCTACCCTATCCTACCCCACCCCACGCCACCCTCATATAAGGGTGGGGTTGGGGAAGATATTATGAAAAACATATTATGTTTTGCATAATATCTCCCCCCACCCCTATATGAGGGTGGGGGTAATATGTTTTGCACAATATCTCACCCCACTCCCACCCTCAAATATGTTTTATGTTTTGCATAATATCTCCCACCACTCCCACCTCCAGCCAAAATATGTTTTACATAATATCTCCCCTCACCCCACCCTCACATGAGGGAAATATGGGAAGTGTAAGAAATTTGGGAAATACTAGGGTGTGAAATATTATGTTCTCCATAATATCTCCCCCAACCCCACCCTCATATTTTTCAAATTTGGTACACTTCTCATAATAAATTATTATTCCCTTACCAAATTATTTATACCCCACAAAAAAATTGATAAATGAGTTAATTGTAGTTGTTATAAATAATGGATGGTGGATGGTTAGTTGTTATAAATATTTATGTTGCTCATATTAAATATTAAATAGTACAAATAATTGATATATGTGTTTTTGGTATGTGAGAGAGATTTTATGAAGTATTTGTTCTAGTGAGCATTACATTTGGAAAGGTTCTCTTAATGTTTTTCCAGCACAAAAACAAAATTCTAAATAATTTCAAGTAATCACTTACCCTCTTAAGTCATAACCATCATTGGTTGACTATAAGATACTATTAAAAAAAACTTCAAATCAGAATTTAAGGAGAAAATGTGGTGTGATAAAGAGTTAGAGGAAAAAAATAAAATTAAGGTATTATAAGGATGTAATCAACCCTAATGTAGAAGATCAAAATTATCTATCTGCTTTACCAAGTGTAAAGAAAAAAATAAGCTTTGCTAAGATAAGAACAATTTTTCACGAGCTCCATAATGAAATTGGGAGTTGGTCAATTCCTAAAATGCCATGGGATGAAAGAGTGTGTCACCTTTGTGACACTAAGAAGGTTGAAGATGAAAATCACTTTCTCAACAAAAGTATGGTGATCTTGGAAAGCTTCTCTTAGTACTTTTCGAGTACAAAAACAAAATTCTAAAAATATTAGTAAACTTTAATCATCATTATCATCATCTTCATAATATTATTAATAAATTTAATAAAAAAATAAACTCAAATCATTATATATAATTAAAAATATAAGTTAAACCCATGTTATATAAATATAATTTTCAGTATACTATAAATGATTTTAAATGATCACCGTAAAAATTTGTTTAATTACATATATAAAATTTGAATGTCGTCGTCATCATCATTAAATATATGTTGATTTTTCTCTTAAATCAAATTTTGCAAAATGTTAGGTGTCATTATCTTGTTTTATTAAATATATGTTGTTTGTTTTCTTAAATGAAAATATGTAAAAGGTTAGTTGTTTTTCAACATATGTAATTTGTTTGTTCATTTGAATTTATTATTAATAATTTATAGTTTGTTAAGTTTGTTGTCTATTTAAATTTATTATTATTATTATTTATGAGTAAAGTAAACTAAAATGTATTTATTATATAATTTAGTTAAAAAATAAAATTTATATATTTAATTATAAAATTTATATTTGAATATTTATATTTAAAATATTATTTATTTATTTATTATATAATTTAATTACAAAATAAAATTTATATATTTAATTACAAAATTTATATTTTAATATTTATATTTAAAATATTATTAATATTAAAGATAATTTTTTTAATAACATTATATAATTTAATTAGAAAATAAAAATAATATGTTTAATTAAAAAAATTATATTTTAATCATTTTTAAATATTATTATATTTAAAATTTTATTAATATTCATTTTTTTTTATAATATCTTAAATTTATAATATCTTTAATAATATTATATTCAAAATATTAATAAATTATGTAAAGGTATTTGAGCGTTTTAAGAATTCATATAAGATATTCGAGTGTTTTAATAATTCAAAATGAGTGTTTAAGAAAATATTCTTTGAAGTTGTTTAGACTATATAGGTTTCGAGTAACTTGATTATATTTTCTATTTTGTAATTGCTTATGAGAAAATTAGAGGATAAAATGATATTAGGTAAAGTGTGTATTCTAATTGTAGTGTAGGTTTTGGTTTCAATGTAGGTTGCAATTTCAACACATTGTAGTCTTAACGTGAATGCCAACTCATAAACAAAATCTTGTACTTATAGTAAGTTGTTGAAACACCAACACCAAATATGCACGAACATTCATTAGTATTAGCATAGTGTGCCCCAATGTTGATAATGTACAAAAGATTGCAATAGGGATTGAAGCATCTAGTAAGTGCCATACTCTTCAATATGTGGTTTGGACATGTCCTCATGTCTATTACCAATACCTAACATAAGGAAACACTAGCATACTGCATTATGATAGACACAAAGTGTGCTTTGACATTTGTTGTCTTACATGACACCATTTTGTATGCCAACATGAGAAGTGCTAAGCTAGTATGGAATCTTCCAAATATTTCTAGAAGACTTCTCTTGTCCACATATTTTGAGGAAAAATAATGTCCGGATATTTATGTGCATATCCATGCCCACATATTCATTATTCTAAAACATTTTGAGATGACTATAAGTAGGTATTGACTTCCTTATCAAAGGCGTGGGGCTAATAGAGGAGGAATTCTACTTTCTTGTCGATTTGGGTTTCATACAATCCTATTCCCATCCCTCCTCCAATACTTTTATTTATCTTAATTTTGTGAATGGAAGACATTGTTTAAGGATAGATTGCATACTATTTAGTTCTATTTCATGTCCTTGTTTCTTATGTAGTTAGTGTAACTTATTATACAATTCAATTTTGTTATAATCTAAGCTTATCACTAATCTTGGTTGTCCCTAAAGTTATCATAAGATCAAGATCATTAATATCAAAATATTGAATATTCCACTCTCACCACTCCAGTAAGTGATGGCAAAGTCTCTATGGAATTATTAGTGATAAACCAAACAATAATAACAACATACAATGTGCCAAAACTTCTCATTCAAATGACGTGAAGATACCTAAAACTCAAGTTTCATTTTACACTTTTTTCATCTAGCCTAATATGATTTCAAATGGTAGCACATGTCAACATTAGCTTTCTAATTGATGGAAATCCCATTACATGCGTTAGATATATTCTTGATGAAGGCCAAAAAAAGTAGAGAGACAATATGTATGAGTAGTTCACACAAATTTTACATCAATTCGTTCCTATTTCTCCCCTCTCAAGATCTAATAATGACTTATTTCGAGGGTATTCACACTTCAAAATGCAATTCAATTGAATCACTACACCATTTTTTCCTTTAACAATGATCATTACATAGTGGGATTGATGCAAGGAAAGGACTAACCCCCCAGTAGATCGGACTCCCACAACCAATTCACACAACTCATGACATAGCACAAATTAAATTATTCATTACATAAAAACACACAATCACATCAACGTAAAGGTATTTAAGAATTTAAGTGGAAACCTAATTGAGAAAAACCATTATTGATTGATCGTTCCCCCTCTCTCTTATATTATTCTATAGAATATTTATAATAAGGTACTTGGCCTTTCCATTCTCTCTCTTCACAAAACACATTATGCCTCTAGGATGAATTATGTGTCAACCTTCACTCTCTCTTACTAGATCTAGACCAGTCCCCTCTTCCTTCTCACTTGTTGATATTTATCCTCTCTTTGGCTATAATTATTTACAATTGTTGGTATTTTAGCTTCTAGGTCAATCCTTCCAACTTCTCATCTTCCCACAATTGATTTCTTGATATTTTAATTGTTTCTCATAGCTACCCATACCAAGCATGCAACCATCAATGTTCCAACTTCTCTAAGTCATCCTGATTCCTTTTCTCCTCAACTGCCACATGGTGTATTCCCATTTGCCTATGTTTGATCAAACACTATGTGTTGACTCTTATGTTATCTTCAAGTTATTGGTTTGGGTGGAATACACAACCCTCATCAATTGTCTCAATATTTTGTTTCTCTTTTCTCTGCTTCACAAAAAAAATGCATATCAATTCTCTTCCCTCCACCCTAAGGTTCCACCTTATTGTTCAATTCCTCCTCCATATCTCCTTGGCTCCACCCTTGTATAGCCTTGTTCACTTAATTAGATGAAGGTTTTTTTTATAGAAAACATAATTTATGGTTGTGTACTAGTACAAAGAAGTCAATGAAGCAATATGTTAGCAAAAATGGCTAGGATATATATGGAGCACCAAAATCTAATCATGTAGTTAGCTAAATTCATAGCTATGTGGCCCTTAGTTCTTTAGGATTTACAACTTACATGACTAATCTTTCGATACTCCCCAATCTTCTAGTACATCACTAATGCATTAAATCAAGTGGCATGGAAATTTCCATGCACACTCAAAGATGAGAACATGCTAGAAATCTTATGTTTTTGATAGTTATGATAAAGTACTAAAGTTAAGGAGGAGATTGCATGGCCTAATTAGGAAACATCTTTAGTTCTCATGCATATAATTGTCTAAGTAAAACCTATAAATATAGAGAGCTCCTAATATTTTTAGGAGTTTGATGATTGTAGTGTTATGTTGCAAAAGTATCACTGGGAATTAAATCCCTTGCTATTTTTTTAATTTATTGATTAATTTTGGTATCGGCATTGATTCTTATCTTCCACTACTCAGAATAAAGTGTCTTCCTAATCTGTTCTTCTAGTTTGGAGAGAACGTGTCAAAGAGGACAAGACCTACCTGAAGATAAAGCTTGAAGGACATCTTCATGACTACTCCTAGATGACATCATTCTTATTTTTTATAAATTTGTTCCATGATATTTATCATATATATATTTTTCTCTTCCCCCGTAAATATGTTGTCTATTGACTGTTTCATATTTGCATTAGATTGATTTCTAATATATTAATGCATGGAAACTTTAGCGATATTGTTCATTGTTATGATATTTTATACAAGACCAAAGAGGAAGCTCCAATGTGAAGTTCCCCCCTTCTCATAGTCTATCTTCAACATGCTACATGCAAAGTGACTCTATTAAAGTTTCATTATTCCCTTATTTAATATTTTTAATCATTGCATATTAGTCGAAAGATGTGATAGTACTTTAAGAAATATTAGTGAAGACCCTTCAAACATTTTGTCTAACCAATAATTCCAGCATATTGACATAAACTCTTTTTTATACTGCCTCCGGCAGTATATAGCGATGGATCGCCTTTGACCATATATTAATTTACTTTGACTTTAAAAATATTTCTAAAAAACCTAAAGTTAAACATAAGAAACGTAAATTTTTATTTTTCGATATATAAAATTTTGTAGTTTTCTAACTTTTCATTGGTTAATAAGTTTAGAGTGTTATTGGAACCTTCACGTGGTTCGAGATTTCGAATTAATTGATTAGACGCTTCACATTAATTGCAGAGAAAGGGCCCGAGCCGTTAACTGACAGAAAGTAACCTCAAGCTGTGGTTAATTTTACTTTAATTTCTATCATTCCCGCGTGTGGAAGATAATCAAATTCTACTCCCAAACAAAACTATTAATATTAACGCCGCTTAAATGAAATATAAAATTATTGTTGAGGTGGAAATTTCTTGGCAGCTTCTTTACCACACGTGAGGCCACCACCATTACCATGATGCTCTAATGGCCGACGTGTAACTTGATTTCCAGCATTAATAGTTAATTGGACGCATCTTCGGCCAAAATATCCGTCGGAGACTAAAATTCGAACTTGGCACCGACGATATGGCATTATTGAGGCGTTCAAAATTAGCTGGCTATGCGACGACCATGTCCTTTGTCCTCTCCATATACCGCGAATTGCATGTCGACACCCGTTGTCGTTATTGTAGACAGAATTATGTTTTTTTTAAGTTGTTGGTAAGGAGGCAGTATTATGCAGCTTTGTTGCTCTTGTTGCTACTAGCACAAAATAACCCACAATAGAATGACAACTCCAATGAGGAAGAAATCCATGATTTATTATTTAAGTTGGTTTTAATGTAATCCAAAACCATTTGAAGCCCCCTCCCCCACCATTCACCATTAATGAGTTTACTTTTTGGTCACCCCAATTTCCTATTAAGAAACGAACATGCATTTCGATTTTTCGAAAATTGTATTTTTTTTTTCTTTTACTACAAGTGTCCTAGTTCTAATAGTCGCATAGTTAATAAGCATGTGCAACCTATAGGATTACTTTCATGTGTAGTCTATGCTTTATTCTTCGTGCTCAACACACATAATCTAGATTAAATTTTAGCTTTTGAATTTGTTTCTAATCAACTTTTTACTAAGGTTTACTTTTAGGTTTTATATGATTTTTTATTTATTAACTACCTATATCTACATAATTAACTAGTATTATTTGATTAAATCACATTTTGATTAAGTATTGATTTCATTTTTTCTACTTCATGCATACACATTAGAGTCTTATTAATATAGAGTAACTTATTTATTTGTTTCAAGTATTTTTGGGTGTGGCACATCTTACCATTTTCATGTATGCTTTTCACCTTATGCTTTTTGGAAATCTAGGTGAACCAAAAGAGAAAATCAAGGTTGATTTCTAATAAAAGTAATTTTAATTCACACTTCAATTATTGTTTCAATTTATGTTTTATCAATTTCACCACTTGCATGAAGATAAAATATATCTACAAATGACATAATTAGTTCATGATGTTGATTGAGGATTTC
The DNA here is from genome assembly GCA_009831015.1 of Picea engelmannii. Taxonomy (NCBI): domain Eukaryota; kingdom Viridiplantae; phylum Streptophyta; class Pinopsida; order Pinales; family Pinaceae; genus Picea; species Picea engelmannii. The sequence goes on along the minus strand of ML786993.1, from coordinate 109,852 downwards.
AAAATAAACTTAGTTTGATAAAAGTAACTTCAGTAATTGAATAAAAAACATTAACATTTAGATTATCATAAGATTTTGGAACTAAGATCGTGTTGTTGTCATTCTAAAGTTACCATTCATTACAAAATACAAGTTTACTATTACAAAATACAAGTTTACTATTTTGAGAGTAAACACTTTAGTAGTGACTATTGTTTGGTCGGAAAGCACATCTCTTACATGTGTTAAGCACTAGGTCAAGCCAAATGAATGTTGAGATCCCTCCTCACATTTAATTAGTGGGTGAAATGTTGAGATCCCTCCTCACATTTAATTAGTGGGTGAAATGTTGAGATCCCTCCTCACATTTAATTAGTGGGTGAATGCATATTAGGGGACTTTAACTAGTTTGCATGTCACACAAATTGGTGCCTTCTTTTTGAGGTTTCAACCATGGGATTTATCCCATATGTCCATGCCCAACATGAAAACTTGATTGATGACTATCCTCCCCGGCCTATCATTGCGAAGAGGTCACATAGTGGCCATTGATAGGATTTGTAACAAAATTAAATATTGTATTGTCCCTTGGATTTCATCATCCAATGTTATATCGATATAACTATTTCATTCAATCTTCAATTGGATGCATCCCCAATGGATTTCACTACCCCTGGAAGACGTTCATTTCGAAGGCCCAATTCTTTCATCAAGATCTACTTGAGTTTTGTTAGAGTGGTAAAGGTGTTATTTTATCATTTTTCATATTACATTGCTTTGGCAAAATATATTCATAACTTAGACACTTCTTGCATCAATCACTAGTTAATATAGAAAAATTGATACTTGATCACCATTGCAAGCCCCTATCACCCTCAACGATCTCTTGGTATCTGTGGTCTTCCACTATCTCTTGTTTCATTGGCTAGGAATATTGCTCTCAGAGATATAGCTAGAGCCCTTATGAAATTACTACAAGACAAGTCTATAGTGTCACTATTTTGTGTCGCCACGACTCATTTTTCCATTTTCAATTCTTTTTGTTAGTGGGCATTGGGATTTAGCAATGTTATTCACTCTCACAATGCTTTAAAACATCATTTTTTAGGGGTATTACGTTATACTTTTGCTGACTATCATTGTATTATTTCCATTTTTGCATGATGTCCATGTTGCTAAAATTTGTCATGTGTCAAATGCATCATGTGTGCATTGTATTGCATCAAAATATCATCTTATATGTAAATGTATAACATCTTATTAGTGGCTTATTAGCATCATATTATAATTGTAATAATATAGTCGATACAAAAACTATTTTCTATCATATTTACACACAATTCTAGTGTCACTCTTCCAAGAAGTTCCAACTGATCATTGTCAATAATGCAATTTATAGAACCTAATGTGAGGAATCATGGTAGAAATTAGGCAAGTTTAGGCTAATACCCTACATTGAAGAAGAAAAACATCCACCATTAAATATACTACCAAGTACCTAGTGTTATGATATACCACCTATTACCCCCTTAGGGGTGATAACTTTTTGGATACCCTAACAAGGATGCCATGTTGTTGGTGTCATGCTCATCTTCACTAGATCCTGACAAAGTTCCTCTTGATATCCACTAGATACATGATCATGCTATCTCAACTATGGTTTTTGATCTCTTTTCCTGTTAGGGACAAGAGTCAATCTCCTAGGGTATTCTTGAAAGACTAATAAAGATCCCCTCTATGTTTTTATAAAGGTGGTACTACTCTTTCTCACTCAAATATTCAATATACTTTCTCAAAACATAGATTCATCCATTCATAACATCAACATCTATGAGAGGAACATGTGGTAAATAACTAAACAGATAGTAAATGAATTATAGTAAAAATATAATAATCTCACTTGCAATAACAAAATAGCAACATCCATTCCATCACATCCATTATTTTAGGTATTGAGAATCTTCTTTTGAAGAAAGACTCATAGCTAGAAAATAAGACTGATGGCCTAGAAATCAAAGAGCTTTAAATGATTTCATTGATTTAGAATCATAAGATGCATAGGAGAAAAACACATGATATCTCGTTGCTTTATAAAATGTCTAAAACCACAAATGTTATAAAATCCTGGAATATCTCTCTGCGAGAGTCAACAAAATAATTACTCATAGATGTTCAAGTTTGAATAAAGTTCTTTATTACCAAAAAAACACAGTGTTCCCAATACTTAAACAATTAAAGGAAATGAATTCATCCAAATGGACTGGGATAGGGCTCCCATGGGCCGAATAAAATAGTATCGATAACCTGGTAGACAAGGAGAAATGCAGTCAGGGACTGAATTTACAAATGAAAAACACACTTAATAAAGCTGGATGATCAAAGACCAATACAAATAGAGGGGAAATGATTCAAAATAAAATGCACTCACAAAATAACAGAGGAATGGAAACCTTCGCATGTAATCAACCTCATGATGACGATGAGTGGGTTGATCAATTCCACCTTTATCCACTCCCTAGAATATCCTTTTTCTCTTGAAATGTTCTCAAATTCCGGCTTAAAAACCCTGTTATAACTTGAGCGTGACAGTTGGTGGTTTTTGAACCATCTATCTCCCATTCTTGGGAGCTTCGTAGCTATAGAAATGGACTCTTCGGAGACTTAAAAGGAGAGAGAGCCCATGCGTGTTGTCTTCCCATAGAAACCGAGGGAAAATTGCATGGAGAGGGCGTCATCATGGCCCTGCAAGTTAGACAAAAATGGCCCCCAACCTATGCGCAAAAACACCTCCTTGCATTTTGCAAATTCGGGGATGGAAAAAAAATCCACATAGAAAGAGGGTTCATACCTTTTATTCATTGTGGCAAAGGCGAAATTCACCAGACAAGAGCATGAATGGTCCAAGAGATGGAACGAATTGGGCACGGGCCGAGCGTAATTCAAACAGGGGAATAAATGGCAGAGGTTGGGCACGATTTCTCAACGCAGGGCAGAGAAAATGGCAAGGGAGAATTGAGATAAGGGTTACCCAGCCCGAATTTGAATGCGCCTATGGTGGAGTAAGTTGTACACATGTGTGCACGAGCTGCCATGTGTGGGAATTTTCGAATTCGAAGGATCATTTTTGGGGGCAATGTAATGATGCACAGTTAGATCAATGTCCAAGTATTTTGACTTGGACATTTGATCATGAACATATAAAGCATCTTCAATCAATTTCCTGCAACCAATTCAATTGAATGTAATTGATTTCGGGTTACTTGGAATCTAGGATAGTTACTAGTGTGTAATTCATATGGCACTTTGTTGGGTACCTCATACGTCATTTCATACGACACTTAATACGACACTTCATACAGAACCTCCGTTTTGAATACATTTTCACCTCTTATAATGGATAGCATGCAAATTTGAAGTGTTTTCGACAATCACAGTGGTAAATGAGCAAAGGCAGAATGCTCCCTTGTTGTTGATTTTGCCATCATGCTCACTCAATCCTCTTGCATATGACATATAATTTCAACCCTACAATGAATAGGTTATAGCAAGCATAAAACATGTATTGTCAAACCTACAATGTACATCTTGTAATGAAAGATAAACCGATAAAGAGTGGTCTGTTAAGTATATGTTCAGTAATTTATAGCACACAAGAGTTTAACACTTCAAAAATAAAAATGACTATCAATGTAATAACCTGTATCATGGAAATTATACAAAAATTCTTGCAAAGATTTATTTTTCTAGGCAATGATCATTTGTCAGCTCATGAACCCCTCCCGCACACCTAAGTATTGTGACACCTCACAATCAAAAGTATAGGAAATCAATCAGTATTCCCCAATAGTCGAAGATTTATAGTATGTCAAGTGTAAAGATAAATTTCACATATTGGTCTGACGAGACGGTTAGAAGATGGCCCCACCTATAGGATAAGAGATCCTATATATAGATAAGAAGAGATAGGAAAGAGAGTTTCAAGATAGTCTTAGAGTTATTTCCCAATGGCAACTTTATGGAGTTCATTAACCTTAGCTTAACCACACACACTTCATGTCATCTTTGTCTGCAAGTAATGTCGTACATCAGGACAAGTTTAAATTTATTATTTATTTTTGTCAGAGTATCATCCTCGCTAGGTAGAATGCCCCGCTGCCAGCAAGCCTATTCAGTACTCTGGTGGGTTTACCTAGTCATACCACATGCCGATATTCGCTGCCAGTAGACTTTTTCAGTATCCCGACGAGTTAGCCTCTTACACCCTCAGAGGCTGGACCTCCATCTTTTAATATTTTAGTATAAGATTGATTTATGCAAGAAGATGGGGGGACAACTCTGAAAACAATTTTTTCTTTCTTTTTTCAATTGGGATGGTATTTATGTTAGAGGATGACTTTCTGTTATATTACTTAGTGATTGTCCCGATGTAAGGGGTACTTAAGAAGACATGGCCTATCTAAAGATATGATATGATCAAGCTATTTAGTGTGTACTGGATGGTACCATTAAGAAAGAACAAAAATGTATCTCTAGGCTCAACTCACTTTCTTCTTTTGTAATTATTGTGATGTTTCATGACTAACTGCTAATTAGACCTCCTTGTCACTCTTTGATAAAGACACTTGACTCACTTACTAAGCTTTCTTGGAAAAACTGTATGAGATACCTCTAGGCTTGATAGTTATGGTGTCACTTCCTTATACAATGGTGAAGAGTTTCAATAGAAACTGCTTTAGAATGCATTAAAAATGAGATTTTTTCACAAATATGGCTAATTACAGTAACTCAATATTCATTTGATGCTTTAGCAAACACAAAATTCAAGTGTAACAATGTTTTGAAGAAATATCCTTGAAACTGTGTACCCCTGGTGAAATAAATACTTACAGAAATCTCTAGAATTGCATTATTAACAAAATTAAAAAAAAAACTATTTACATATATAGAGTAAGAAATTCAGAAAACTTTTCAAGAACAAGGGGGGACTTCCCCATCTACTAAGGCCAATGCCTTGTCAGTTGACATGACCTGTGGAAAATCCTCTTTGGAAATGGGCTTATGATAAAATTTTAGTCGGTGTCCATTTACCACAAAGGAGACTTGTCCATCATCAATTGTTTTACTTTTTACAGCTCCATTGTCATATAAAATGTCTACTTCGCAAGGACCCAACCATCGGGTGGTGAGTTTTCCTTTGAATCGGGAATCAAACAACAGATCCCAATCACCAGGTTGGAAGTGCTTCTTCTTAATAAATTTATCATGCCACTTGCTCCTCTGTTTTTGGACTAATATCGTCTGTTGGATGGCATCTTGCCTAGTTTCATCCAACTCATTCAATTGTAGGGCTCGTTGCTTCTAAGCCTCATCTAAGTTTAATCCCAATTCTACAGCAATACAGAAGGTACTTACTTGTAATTCTATAGGTAGAAGTACTTGTTTCTCATACACTAGCTCATAAGGGGTATGCCCACAAAGATTCTGGGAGCCTATCAGCCCAATCCCGGTGATGTAACTGAACAATATTGGTCAATATAGCTTCCATACCTTTGTTTRTTGATTCTACCTGACCATTGGCTTGTGGGTGGTATGGAGAAGATTTACGGTGTTTAATCCCATATTTGTCTGTTAGCTCTTTCATCAGCTTGGAAGTGAATTGAGTGCCTTGGTCAGTAACAATTCACGAGGGACACCGAAGCRGGTAAAGATGTATTCATAGATGAATTCGACAATAGACTTCTCTGTAGCCCTGMATAGGGATTTTTCCTCTACCCATTTGGTGACATAGTCCATACAAACCAAAATATAGTTATTCCTACGGGACATGGGTGAAATTGGTCCTACAAAGTCGAGGGCCCATTTTTCGAAGGGTTCTATCATAGCTTGGGCAYGCACGGGAATTTCTTCAGCTGACGTAGGTCTTCCTATCCTTTGGAAACTATCACAACTTCTCACATACTTGGMAACATCTTTGAAAATGCTAGGCCAATAGTAACCTGAATGTAACACCTTATGTGTTGTACGTTTGTCAGAAAAATGGCCACCACATGGTCCATCATGACAACTTCGTAGTATTTCAGGTACCTCCTCCTCTCAGACACATCTACGAATAATCAAATCAGGACCTCTGTGAAAATGGTCATGACCAACCCAAGAGTAATTAGCACTCTGTGTAATAATTTTCCTCTTTTCATGAGGTGACAAATGAGACGGTAACTTCCTAGTAGCCAGCTAATTTTCCATATTTGCAAACCATGGGGTATTGACAGAAAGGGAAAAGAGGTGCTCATCTGGGAAACTATCATATACAGGTATATCATCATCCTCATTTTTTATTCGGGAAATAAAATCAGCTACTACATTATCCTTTCTAGGTCGATCAAGCACAATGATATTAAATTGTTGCAATAACAAAAGCCACCTGGTCACTCGACCATTAGTTATGGGTTTTTTCATGAGAAATCTAATGGAAGAATGATCTGTATGTACGAATACTTCATAACCTGTAATGTAATGACGAAACTTGTTAATAGCATGAACAACTGCCAATAATTCCTTCTCGATAACTATGTAGTTTAACTTGATAGGGGACAAGTTCTTGATCACAAAATAAAGGCATAAGACTGCTAGTCCTCTTTCTGTCCTAATACCCCTCCTATTGCGGTGTCAGAGGCATTAGTGGATATATGAAATGGGAGAGTCCAATTAGTCCCTCTAAGAACTACTGCCACAGAAAAATTAGCTTTCAGGGTTTCAAAGGCAGTTTGACACTGCTCAGTCTAAACAAAATCAACATTTTTTATTAGTAATCCAAACATAGGTGCAACAATCTTTGTAAAATTTTCAATAAACCGTCGGTAATATCCATCATGTCCAAAAAAATCTTCTCACCTCTTTCTGAGTCTTGGGGTGTGGAAGTATGACGATGACCTCAATCTTTGTAGGATCGACTTTTATCCCTTTAGATGAAACATGATGTCTTAGAACCACTCCTTCAGTTAACAACATTTTTCATTTTTCATGACTTAGGGATAGGTTCATTTCCTGGCATCTGATGAGGATTTTTTCTAAGTTGTCTAAGGATTCCTGGTAAGTGTTACCATAGACTGTGAAGTCATCCATGCAGATCTCCACACAATCATGAATAATATCGACAAATATCCCTAATACTGCTCATTGAAATGTGGCAGGAGAATTACACAATCCAAATGGTAAGACCCTATAGGCATAGGTGCCCCAAGGACAAGTAAATGTAGTCTTATCCTGGTACTCGAGTGCTATAATAATCTGATTGTACCCATTGTACCGATCTAAAAAGGAAAAATACTTCTTTCCAGACAAGGTATCTAGAACTTGATCAATGAAAGGGAGAGGAAAGTAGTCTTTCAGAGTGGCTTTGTTGAGTTCCCGGAAATCAACACAAATTCTCCATTTCCTGGTCACTTTATTTGGAACCACTACAAGCGGGGATACCCACTTACTGTCGGAGATGGGATAGATAAATCCGACATTTAACAACTTTTGGATCTCCTCCTTGACTATATCTTTAAGTGTTGGATTCATCCTTCTTTGGGGTTTCCTAACATGTGTTACTTCCCCCTAGGTATATATGTGATCGATGCATGTGTCAGGGTGTATACCCTTCATGTTAGTGTATTCCCAGGAAAATGCTCCCGATTGCTCATTAAGGATTTCTACTAATTGTTTATGTTGGTTTGTATCTAGCCCAGAGTTTATATGTAAAAAGTTCCCTAGACTAATCTCGTAGGGCATAGTATAAGACATGGAAGACTCATCTATCTCAAAAATAAAAGATGTTGAAGACAAAATGGATGGGTCTAATTTTTCTTGAAATTCTTCCCCAAACATGTACTCAAATTGGGGGAAAGACTGTGGAAAATATAGACATGTCATAGAAGAAATAAACTGGTTTAGCACATTTTTTGTTGTGTGCTCTTGAAGTTCCCATGCATGGTCACTTGGCAATATAGGTTCTTCCCAGTCCTTTTTCTTGTATGGTCATTCAAGCCACCATAGATTCTCCATAATAGGTTGAGCTGGAGGATAAATGATGAGCTTCTGGATAGAGAGACCATTCGAGATGGTCATTTCCCCTTCTCTACAACTAATCAATGCATTGGTTGTGGCTAGCCAAGGTCTTCCCAAAATGACGGGATGGCCTTTGGCAGGATCCTTTGAGTGAATGACAAGAAAATCTATTGGGTACTCCCATGAGGCTAAAGTAACCATGATATCATCTAAAATCCCTTCAGGTATAACCCTAGTCTTATCTGCCAATTCCAAAATGGTTGGGGTAGGCTGAATAAGAGGTTGTAACTATAATTGTTCGAAGGTAGTAGCAGTCATAACATTGATGGCTTCCCCTAGGTCTATGAGAGTGTTTCCAATGGAGACCTCATTAATGGTTATGGTCACTATGGGGTTTCCTAGGTTCCCATATTTTGCTAACTTTGGCTGCTCTGATATGTATTCGGAAAGTCCTCCTATCAAGTGTAATGTAGAGGGGTCCTTTTTCTTCCTACCTAGATTCTTAATACACAATTATTTGACTACCTTACTGTAGATTGGAATGTCTTTAATGGCTTGAAGCAAGGGAATCTTGACACAAATATTTTTCAATTCATTCAAAATGTCAAATTCCGGTCGGGTGGTAGGTTTCTCGATTACCAATCAGTCTGGATAAGGAGGGACCTTCGTAATTTGTGAAGGTTCATTTTGGGGAAGCTTGGGTTCTTGATTCTTCGGGATAATAACATCTTCCCACCTAGTTTCATCTGTGGGTTGTTTGGTGGTTTCTTCTTCTTCTTCTTCCTGGATGACTACTGAAGGTCTCTGCCTCTCCAAAACTTTTCCCAATCTTAGTTGAATTTCCTATAATGGAACATGAGTAATAACATATGTCGGGAAGGCCTGCATCTCAACATTGTGAAGAGGTTGAGGGGGCTTATTATTGGGATTCAACACTAGTTGTGCCAGTATTAGTGTTGGTCTTGGGGAGCTTTCATTTTGATATTGTAGTGGTTTTTGTTGTGGAATAGGAGGTAAAGGTGGTGGAACAAAACCTGACAGAAGTTGTGGAGTGTTCGGTGGGAACTAAGGATAAGGATGGTTGGACATAGGGATAGGTGGAGTTTGAGGGTTTCCTTGGTTATGTCCTCCTCTCCATCCTTGAAACCAAGGATGTTGGTACTGAGAAGACTATTTTTTCCAACCTGGTGATTTCCATGGCCTCCTAGGTGCATAAGAAGACTCCCCAGGATCTCCACTCCTATAGATGGCTAATAAACCGGGCAATGATGGACTTTTTTTAGTCACATGGTCTTCTGTATAGAAGCCACAAATTGAAATTTTATCTAATGGGTATTCCCTTGAGGAATGCTTTCTCCTACATCTTGGGAAATATATGCTCATTGGTTCATTTTCCTCCTCCTGTTTCTTTTTTATTTTTAGGGTGTCCAACTGGGAACCTATTGTGCTTAAGATATCTATCTTGAATTTTTCTAAAAGGTTCCCTATCTCTGCTCTTATGATACCACCTAAACTAATTGGTTTTAAGTTTCTATTATAAGGGTCCCGAACATTCTTTCCTTTTTTGGATCTACTCCTTGAGTAATTTTTACAAATTTCACATATTTCGGAAAAAGGTTTATGAGAGATGTCACCTAATTCAACCAAGTTAAGCATCTCTAGGTATTCTTCTGAAATCCCCTTAAGGAAAATATCCCTAATTGCATCCTCTAGGAGGTCATGGTATTTTGACTTCTAGGAGATATAACCAAATCTTTCCATATAATCTTCGAGGGTCTCGTCTTCTGACTGTTCGATTTTAAAAATGTCATTAGGAGACTCTTTGGTCTTGTAGTAGTCTTGGTAATTCTTAATAAAGATGTCTTTCATGGCTTCCCAAGACCTAATACTGGATTCTCCCAACCCTATGAACCATCTTAGTGCAGAGTCTTTGAGGGTGGAAGGAAAGAGTTTTAGTTTATGGGCATCTTGTACGTAGTTGTAGCTCCTACACAAGATGTCAAATTCAAATAGGAAGGTGTTTCGATCTGTTGACGGGCAAAAAAGAACGCTCGCCAACTGGAAGAGTGGATCCGGTCCGGGGTTGTCTAAATAACCCAAGCCGTTTGGGATGACCCACCCTGATGGGTTTAGCGACTCCGTTGGCCGATCTAAGTCCTAGGAAAACAAATGAAAACTACACTAAGGAACTAATCTAAATGAAAACATTAATTAAAGCAAACTAAATAATAAATCTAAAATACATATATACAATCTATTACCTAAATTATACAACAATGATTCTATAAAATTAAATGTTCAATTATCAACAGATCCAATTACAAATATACAATATTTACAGATTACATATTTAAATGAAAACCTGCAAAATTCATTTGTAATCTGTCCTGAGACAGCTAAACTATTGTTTTTTGATTTTTATAATTTTATGAGAAAGAAATTAAATAAAAAAAACTATCTAATCTAAGCAACTAAAATAATAATTCTAATTAAGAATCTAAACTATATATATATATATATATATATATATATATATATATCTAACTAAACTACTTAAATTATACTAACAAATTAATTATCAAATAACAAATAACAAACTGACCTGAAGTAACACTTCAGGTTTGTCCTGTATGCAATAGTTGTTTAGCTGTTCGGAGGGAGGAAACCCGCACCAGATTCTCCACGAGCTTCTCGTAAACTAGAAGCAACTGTTCTCTTCAAATATAAATGACAGGACAAACAAGACATAAAAAATTACAACAATCTTATAATTTACAAATCATCGCAGTCAGATAAATCCTTGTGCAAAGTTTGTACAAAACAATTCAATTAATGAAAAAGATAAACTTGTATTCATTAAATTGAAATAGAGTAATTGTTGTATTTTTAAATAAGAGAGATCAAATATGGATAACACATAAACCGAATCACATCAACCTGCAATGAATTATGATAGCTAAAGTAGTCAATAATTAATTGCAAACTAATATGAAGAAAACTTGAAATAAAAGTTTGATATATTGAAAGCTAAAGCTGTTACCAGACATCAACTTTCATCCCAGTCTTAATCATAAATCCATAATCCAGTTCTCCCAACAGTGATGATGATGGGTCCATACAAAAAATAATAAGTATTTAAAGACCTCCCACAGGGTAAACCATCCCTGTGGAAATTGTCAAAGAAAATTACAAAAAATCTGGGAATAATCTCCCAAGTTCCTATTTTTGCCTATGACTAACAACTTGAAAGCTATATCTAAACTGCTACAGCATGTCCAACATGTCAATGAAATTCATAGGTACCTGTAAGTAGACAAAAATACAAAAGTTTAGATAACGTTTTCTTGATCAAATTGACAAAAATCTAATTTTTAAGACCAGCTACAGAATCTTGCGATTCTGTAGCTGGTCTAATTTGAGCATAGAATCGTTTTAAAATCAATCCAAAACTTAAAGAATTATATTCAAACTATTAAACAAATATTTAATTTCTAATTGGAAACCAAAACGAATCATTCAAATCAAAACTTCTATGCTAATTTGAGAGAAAACAAAATCATATTTGAACCTATTTTAACCAAAACAGGCTGTAACCGATCAAGCATATTTTTCATGCAATAGTTTATGTCAACTTAGCACTTAAAAAAATTCTTGTCGAATCAAAACGAAAATAACAAGATCGTTTAAATCCAAACTAACTTTGAATCCATCGTATTATGCAAGCGACTGTGCTAATCAAGGCACGTAGCATTGTTTGCGAATCAAATCAAACAGGAACGAATTGAACCGATTTAAGATCGACACAATCGTTATGCGAAATCAAAACATAGCCGTGTCCGAATTTAGCAAACAAATCTTGTGTGCAGGTGGAATACAATCATAATCCAAAACGAAAATATTGATTCAATCCATAACAACATCATTCCTGGTAAATCGAAGTCAACAGGATTGTTTAGAAACAAACAGAACTTAATCGAAATCAAACCCAATCGACTATCCATACATAATTGTTTCAAAAAACAATCCAAACAAAATCGAAAACAAATCAATCATTTATACTAAACTGAGAATGATAAAATCTCATAACCAAATCATATCTACATTTAATTTTAGCAAAACGAATCTACTATTCATGATTCACACTGAAATTGTTTTTAGTGATCCGAGTATAACATAACCATTTTGAATCTATTAAAATGAACAGAGCTAATTGAAAACAACTCCAATCAGTTAAATTAATTCAAGCAAACTTATGAAGCAAAATTGATGTCAAAACACATACCTGGGCAACTCGGTCATGATAATTTTGAATTGACAAAAGCTGTCACTGCTTCGACATTCCTGAAGACAATCGAGCCAGTGGTTTTTTGTTTCTTCTCATTGGCTTGAAGCCTGTCTCTTTCTTTTGACAACACTGTAACTTGCTCCTCTAACGATTTGATCTTTGATTGCAACAAGGGAACGTCGGTGTAATAACGCTCTAGCCAAGCATTACATTGGGTGCATGGTGATTGATCGGGCTTTGGTATTACCGGTGAGGGTTTGTTCAAGTTACCAGGGGTTTCCTTGCGCAGCTTGATTCCCCGATAGTTTGGGTCATTTTTGAGGCACGGGGGTAAGTTAGAGACATAGTCATAGGGTTCCTTAGAGCATAGGCCATGAGAATAGGGGTATTCCTCAGCTAGGAAACGCTCAATATCGGAGTCCGAGTCCTCGCTCAACACTATGGGCTTTTGGTCAACGTTTGTCTTGGGTTTTTTCCTAGCATATCTCGATATCAATCGGGCATTTTTCTTTCCCCTACTATTGACAGTAGTATCATTCTTACCTTTCTTCCTCATAGGCTTCTTTACGACCTCAGTCTTGTCTTTAGAACATGGGTTGGCTATGGCATCGGGTAGGTCTATGTCAGGGCAATCCGAGGGTTTGACAGGGGGTAGAAGGATATGGAATGGCACGACTGGTCCAGCCAAAGTCTCACTGACCACAACCTTGTCAAAATGGACAGACTCGGGAGTGGCAAACCCATTCCTGGATAGGAAGGCTCAAATGGTGGACGATAAAGACTTTGATCAAACCGTGATGGAAAAGGCTGCTATCAGCCTTCTCACGTTTGAATCTTTTAGACATCTTGTAAAGACTACGCAAGAGGTAATGTGGCATGTTCAAAGGATAGCCTATAAAATTCATCAATAACCGAAGATGATACAAAAATACTAAGCCATACCAGCCTTCACGGGTCACAAACTGTTTAAAAATTACCAAAAGATCGTGCCACCTGGGTTTGAGGGTAGTGATAGGCATACCTCTATCACAGGAAACAATCTTCCTTGATGTGAAAAGGAGAGGCCACGACACCTCGTCGACTTTGGAATTTTTAAACCACCTTTCCCCTGTGGTTTCCAATCCTGTAGTTGAGCTTATAAATTCCTCATTGATCTCGAGCTGTACGTCTCCGACCTTAGCCCTGCACCCATCAGAGGTGAGGGCGAATTGTTGGGCAACCGAAAGGTCAAAACCCTCGAACCTCTGTATAAACACCAACCAACCACTGTTTTCTAAATCCTTACGGGCATTATTGAATAGTAACAGAGTTTGGCTACCATTTGGCTCTATGCGCACCACCGGTGCCATAGACAGGAGCACACGGTGAGAAGGGTGAACGGGCAAGGGTTTGAACAGTGGTATACGAAGGATCAGAACGCTCACAATCTTACCTGAAAACTAATAGAGTTAACCCGGGATAGGGGGGAAGGCATTAATGACCGAATGTGCGAAGGTGGTGGAGCTAGCTCAGCCCATGCAAAACAGTCATTTCCCACAGTACAACCGATGACGCATATAGCGATTCAAATCACTATTGCATATGTTAAAAACCATGCCATTCAAACAATCAATGAAATCTATGGTAAGTCGACCAAACATTTGCGCAAGCAATAGTATTAGCATAGTTTTAAAACCAAAACAATAATTCGTAATCAACACCAAGGGTTCGATCATAACAAATATGCGTTGTGTGGTATGATTGCGCCAAGGGTCTAATCCATAATGTCAATGAGTTTTCATGAAACCAATGTGCCAACGAATTTGATCAAAGTACATCAAACCACCAATAAATC
>ML786993.1:52255-65777 GCA_009831015.1 Picea engelmannii | reverse complement strand
TAGCATAATATATGCCAAAGGTAGAAGGGCTGGTAGTAGTATAGTCTAACTAAGGAAGTGGCTATCTAAAGGCTAATCTATTCAAGTAACACTATCTAATGAGAAAACCCTACTAAGCAACTTTAAACTATGTAACCTAAGTACTTTTGGACCAAGGATCGATGGATAGTTCTAAGAAAACAAATAAAAACCCTACTTGAAGCAAACTAGTTCATAACAATAAGCAAAAGAAACTATCAAGCATAACGATAAGCAAATAACAAAAGCAAACTACCTAGCATAACAATAAGAAAATAGAAAAAGAAAACTACTTTCACTAGCCCACCTAAATTTAATGAGCAACTACCCTATGAAAGCAAGTAAATAAACAAGCAAGCAACTATTCTATTAAAGAAAGTAAACAAGTAAGCAAAACAACTAGCTAACCTATTAAAGAAAGTAAACAACTAACTACTCTAAGATAACTTCTACTGCAAGTAAAATAATTAAGACTTCTCATTGAACAAATAATTAAGCTAAGAGGCAAGTGAATTCTATATTCTTGATTCAAACTTCAAAACTATTTCTAATTCATAAAAGGAAATCTATTTAATCGAAAGCAAGAAGGACTAACAACTAACCTTTAATCTATGATAAGCAAACTTCTCTCTAACCTATCAATTCAAAAGACTATCGACCCTACAACAACAATAAAACAATCTTCTGATCTACGAAAGCAAGAATCTATATCTTCTGATCTATGAAAGCCATAAACTATATCTTCTGATCTACGAAAACAAGAAACTATCTTTTAACCTATGAAAACTCAAATATAGTGTTGGTGGTTGTGTGAATGTCTCTGGTGTCATATAATATCTTGATGGCACTTGACAACAAAGGATAATTCAAGCGGTAGAAGCTCTACACTGATCTCAATAGCAAAGTGGAAGGTATGGATTAAACAATCCAATGCAAATTTAGCCATTACGGAAACAATGTTAATTACCCTTCATATTCATGGAATTATTACTCATGTATTAACCATCAACAATATAACTAGATCCCACGAGCTCCAATTTTGTACTTGTCACCTATTTTCCCGTGCACAGTGTTTTCAACCATGGTTTTTCTGCGGCTCACTTGTTAATGCTAGCAATTATATTACATAAAAAATTCTAATGTTCTCCTATCTTTTTTCCTTTTTATTACATTTCTTCTTTTTATGGATTTTTTTATTTCTCTTCTAACATATACTATATACAATATGTACAATCATACCTTCTCTCTATTTTCACCTCAGGTTGTTAGGTCGACTGTCTTGATACAGTTTCAGTTGAATGTCATTCACTAGTCCTCTGAGATTCTTTCCTGCAAGATCTTTCAGTTGCAAAACACCTCCATTTGTTATAGCCTCTACTTTATAAGTCCCTAAACAATGCACATTGAACTTCCCATCTTGAGGGTTTCCTTGGTTATGTCCTCCTCTTCATCCTTGGTAGGACCAATTTCATAGGGAGTGACAACTAGAGTTTTCTCCACACAGGGTCTTTGGAATCCTAGGTAGGGATCAATTCCCTCACAAGGGGTGTCGATCAGGGGCAAACCCTTCCATACTCAATGGAACCCCAGGAAAGGCTCCATATCCATGCCCGTCGGATCGGCTGGGGTCATCCCCTTCCAAGGTCCTTGGAACACAATGCAGGGAGCAATACCCGTACAATATATGTCATCCAATTTTGGGAATCAACCAATGATATCCCAATAGACGCAGTTACCCTATGGTCATCAAGGCCATGGGTTTTACCAAAACCTTGGATAGTAATCCAACTTTTCCTGGCAACATGGTGCAAGTCAATATCTAGGGCCCTCTTTTCCTGTAAATAGTTCACAACCAAAACTACCATTTCTGGAAATGATACATCTTCTAGACTTGTTGAGATTACTGAATGACCCAATTTGTCATGATCTGTGTTGGCTCCCCATGCCAACCAAGTTTCCCTCAGATATTCCAAAATTTGAAGGTAAGCCTTGCAAAGATCCAGGTGATCATGTGATGACTTTTCATTTATGGTGCTCGTCAAACTCACTGAAGGATGACTCTGTCCAGTTGCTCCTTTTACAATGCACTCTTATAGGGGGTACTGTGAAATGGTATATTGATCTCAACCGCTCAAGGTATTCTTACTTCAATGACTTGGCAATGGTCTTTTTGAACCATTTCTAGTTACCTGTGAGATACGATGCCGACACTGAATTGTTGGCCAACTTTGAGAAAACCAAGGCCGACCACATCTTTGATCATATCCGATAATGGTGGTGTTGAAAGAGCTTAATTAAGATCTAGGTCCCTCCTTATTTCTTGCTTGAGTGGTTCCTGAAGTCTTTTGTGCCCTGCGTATCCAAGGATGTAGCGACTTCCAGAGTGTTTTCAAAAGAGGAGGCAATTATGAGAGCGCAATATTTTGAACTGATCTACTCTTAGTCCAACATGCTCTATTATATTTTCCATATGCATCGCGGTCTATTCTCGATAAGGCCAAGAAAAAGTCTACACCCCATGTCGACGGTATTGTGTGCTCAGCACAAAGCAAGTCCATGGATTTGTTGTCAAATCAATTGCAACAATTGTCGATACAATAGACTGTGGCAAACCAAAATCTAAGTTCGGTTGTTCCCCCTACCCAGATGTTAGACGTACATAGTGTGCAGTCGATGAAACCTAAGACCAACCAGCAGCTTGAGGGAAAGAAGAAACAACAAAATAAGAAGGGTAAAGGGGATAAAAAGGATACCAATAATGCTAGTAGGGGAAAAATGAAGAAGAAGAAGTTTAAGTATCTGTGTAATATTTATACGGAAGACCAACCGACTCATCTGTGACCTTGGCTTGCAGAAGCTCAGAAGCTATTAGCGCAACAACATCCTATTGTGCCGACGAACCATTTTCCACCATGGAAAAATATGGCTCAGGCTTCAACATCCTCAAGTGCGGCGGGGGGTAGTCAGGGAACCCCTACACCTATCAATAATAGCCCGGCCGCAAATATTTACATGATGAATTTCAAGGTTAATATAGCAACCAGGTATCGAGATTAAGAAATGATGAAATCTGTCGAGAAGGGAAATGAAGCCACTAACCCGACGAAACAATGACTCGCATCCTTAAAGGTGAGTTTAAGAAGGCTTCTGATAATCCAAATGTGAGGGCCGCCTAGAACTACTCTGTTGTAGAAATTTGGTAAAACCCCCTTCTGCAATGTCTTATTTGTAAGTCCTCCAGATTTTCCCCTCGCAGAGAAAAGCTCTATTGTCCTCCTTGGGAGCGACAAAGACTTGCAACCCAAAAGTGATCATTTTTTATCCAACTGACTTCAAACCATGTCTTCCCTCCCGCGTTTCATTTCAGATAGTAGTGTCTTACACTGCGAAAGCTTTTACATGGAACATTTTCCATACAATGGTTGACGAGGGTGCCTCAACTTGCGTGATGTTGTTGGCATGTTGGAAGGCCATTGGCCAACTCAGGTTGTCTCCATCACCTACATTGCTTATAATGTTTGACGATCGGTCATTTAGACCACATGGAATCATTCCTTCTTTCCCCATGCAGTTGGGAGGAAAAATCGTGTGTGTTGAAGTTGAAGTGGTCGATCTGCCTCTCGACTACAACCTATTGTTAGGAATGAGTTGGACTTATGTGATGCATGCAGTGGTTGCTATGATTTTTTGGATCGTGTGTTTTCCGCACGAGGGCCAGATTGTGACCATTGACCAGTTGTCTTTCTCTCATACTAACCCTTTATCGGGGGCTTCCATGGTCCTAATGATTCATAGTCTACAACCCGACACTGTCAACTTAGGTGCTGGTTGTTTTCCTTCATTGATGGGAACTTTTGATTGCCTACCACCTTCTAGCGATTTAAAGCTTATATCGACTTCTCTCGACCAGCCGAGGGATGCAATTTTACAAGTTTCATTGTTTCAAACGAGCTACTTTAATGATCCATGGAATTTACCTTCCCCATCGTCCTCGATGGAATGGACAGGGAATCCTAGCATGGCCATTGTCCAACCGACTTTAGCCAACCCTGATCCGACTCCCACACAGGAGTTAGATACAGTTCTCGAGCCTATTTGGGCTCAAGGTTATCTTGCCACTCAACATCCTTTAGACCTGGTCTTTCCCTCTGACGAGATGATTCTCGAGACATTGACTGGTCCCAATAGACCTTGGGATGATATTCATCATAGATCTTACTTCCTTCTTGAGTTAAGGAGAATAGAGGTGAGAGAATGTGTTTCAACCGTGAATGGAGATAGTTCTTATCCTATCAATCCTCTAGCTAAGAACGAATTTTATGTCGAGGGAAACATGGAAAGCATTGCTACAATGATTCCAATCAATATCTCCAAAACCCCTAGCATTTTGGAGAATGTTTTCATTGGAGGTGACTGCTCCCCCAAAGAGATTCAAACTTACACTGAGTTATTCAAAGAATTATGAGACATTTTTTCCTGGTCTTACGAGGAAATGCCATGAATTGACCCATGATTTGACCCATGAATTGTCGAGCATGAAATTACGACTTATTATGATGCCAAACCGGTCTGATAGAAGCTTTGTTTGGTAAATCCTTGAAAAGTGACAGCAATTAAGGTAGAAGTAGAAAAATTGATCAAAGTCAATTTTATCTACCCTGTACAGTTGACGAAATGGGTGTCAAACCCGGTTCCGGTTAACAAGAAATGGGGTACAATTCACGTGTGCATGTTCTTACGTGATTTCAATAAGGCATGTCTAAAAGATGACTTTTCCACCCCATTCATCGATCAAATTTTTGATGAGTGCATAGGCTATGAGGTCTTTTCATTCATGGATGGTTTCTCGGGATACAACCAGATTCAAATCAATCTCGAGGACCAAAATAAAACAACTTTTATTTGTCCTTGTGGCACATTCGCATATTGTAAGATGCCTTTTCGCCTGAAGAATGCTAGAGCCACCTTTCAACGAGCCATGTCATTTTCTTTTCACGAACTTAGACACATAGTCGAGGCATACCTTGATGATCTAGCATCATGCTCTTGCAAGAGATTTGATCATCCCGCCCATCTTCGACTAATATTTGAATGATGTCGCTACTATCGAATTCGCTTGAATCTTAACAAGTGCAGTTTCTGCGTGACGTTGAGTCATCTCTTAGGTTTTATTGTATCGAAAATAGGCATCATGGTTGATCCTCTCAAGGTTGAGGTGATAGTTTAATTTCCTCCCCCGTGAACGATACCCTTGCTTCAAAGCTTACAGGGCAAGCGAATTTTATTCGGTGTTTTGTCACAAATTATGATGAGATCACTAAAGGGTTTATGCATCTCTTGAAAAAGGGGGTCCCATTTTATTGGGATGAAGCCACTCAATGCTCCTTTCAAGCATTGAAGAACGCCCTGGCATCTTCCCCTCTGCTTCGGCCTCCCGATTATAACAAAGATTTATTGTTGTATTTGGTTGCTGCAGAGATGACCATTGACATGGTCTTTGTTCAAGAAGATGATTTTCTTGAAGATCACGTTATATATTATCTTAGCCGAGGTCTGGTTGGGCCGGAACGCAAATATTCTCACGTTAAGAAGATTTATTTGGCAGCAATTCATGTTGTCCAATGGTTCTGTCACTACATTTTTCTTCGCAAGACCATTGTCATTGTCGTCATGAACCCTTTCCAATATGTGTTAACATGACGGGTCATTGGCAAAAATATTAGTAGATGGATAGTCATATTAGAGGAATTTGACTTGGACTTTGTTTCTATGAAATCCAAAAAGTCATCGGTCTTTTCCGAACTTATTTCATAACTTTTGGTCGAGTCTAGTGATATCATGCCCGAAGAATCTCCTATCAAGGGAGATATTTTTCTAATCGCATCTTCAGACCCTGGTATGGAGATATACTTGTGTATATCTAGCCTTTGAAGTGCCCCTCTTCTACTTCCTGTGATGAGCGTCGAAGAATTCGACATCAAGCACGAAACTATCTTATACTCGATGAAACTTTGTATTGTCGAGGTGTGGATTTCATTCTTCACCGATGCCTTATCCATGAAGAAGCATATCTCACTTTGAACGAATGTATCATTGGAGCATGTGGCGGTCATTTTTCTGGGCTGAAAACATCCCCAAAGATTCTACATGCAGGTTACTTCTGCCCTTGTTAATCAAGGATTGTGTTGAGGCAGTCAAGAAGTGCCACCCATGCTAGATATTTTGTATTAATATGGGTGCATCCTGCTCCTATGTTTCCTGTCATTGTTGTTGGTTATTTCACCAAGTGGGGGATTGAATTCACTATATGTCACCTGGCCTCATCCAGGGGGCATCGTTACTCTTTTCATCTTTAATCATATAGTAGTGAGGTTCGGAATCCCGAAGGAGATTGTCACTAACCATGGCAGTCACTTCCAAAAAAAAATCATGAGTGAGTTAACGTCAAAGCTTGGGTTTAAACAATAACATTCATCGCCTTATTACTCACAAGCAATTGTCAGGTTGAAGCTATGAATAAGTCTCTCAATATTATTCTTCAGTGGGCGATCAATTCTGCCAAGTCAAATTGGCATTTGATGTTATATTCAATGTTGTGGGCCTACTGAACGTCTGTGAAGATGACCACCAGTTTTTCACCCTTTCAAATCGTATATGGGATGGAAGCAGTCTTACGTATTGAGTGTCAGATTCCTTCTTTAAATTTTCCAATGGAATTACTGTCGGACACTTCACCGCTTGTAGAACGCCTACTATATCTTGAGCAGTGTTATGATGCAACCTCAGCTAACGAGGATCATTAGAAACGAGTCATGTTTCAATATGATCGGTCCATTTATCCTCGAATTTTCTCTGAAGGTGATCTTGTCCTGGTCTATGATCAATAAAAATATCCCCTAGGGGAATGCAAGTTCAAACCCATGTGGTTCAGACCGTTCATTGTGAAAGAGGTCTTGAAGAAGGGCGCTTACTGTCTAGTTTATTTTGACGTAAATTCCTTGGCGGAGCCTAGAAATGGGATCTAACTCAAGAAGTATTACTCTTAGGTTGGTCACCTGGGTGACTTCTTGGACATATGTATAACTTCTTATACAATTTTTGTCTTCTTTGTTTTCTAGACGTGTAGTTATTTATGGCTTATTTTTCATTGTGGTAGATGTCAAGTGAATCAGAGGTGTATTTTGGGTTCGCGAAAAGTGCTAGCCAATACACTCGGAGGCTTTCCTCCACAGCTTGGGTGAATTTCACACCTGGAGGCCAGTTTCTATCTTATGGAGGTATTTTTCTAGGCGACACTACAAATAATGTTGTTGAATACAATGCAGTGATAGAATTTCTTTGTGACACTTTGTCGTATGGAATTTATCTCCTCTGGGTCTACCTAGATGCTCAATTGGTTGTGTCCCAGTTAAATGGGGTTTACCATGTTTATGATCCCACTCTGCACCGACGATTCCTTAGGGTACATCTCCTAGAACGTTATTTTGATTACATTATGTATATCCATGTTCCTAGGAGATTTAATCATATGACAGATACTCTAGCTAATCAAATTTTAGATTKGCATGTCRCACACACATAAAAATAAAAGCACACACATACACATGTACATACATTTGTAAAAAATGTCATTCATAAGACAAAAAATACGTAAATATATATATATATATATATATATATATATATATATATATATATATATATCTCAAAAAGTGTCATGAGTACATAGTTGGGCATGAATGCCTCAATAGTGTTCAGTATACATCGTTTGGCATATGCCCTAAAAAAATACATATACAAAAAGTGCCCTCGACACATCAATGGTATATAATATCTAAGCACGGGGCCTATTGGCCCTGCCATAATGTACAATGGTATTGTAACAACGCCGAAATAGCTGGACCCATGTTCAAGGCACCCCTACTACATGATAGTGCATAGAAGGTGGGAGATCCTCTATCTCAACCATATGTATAGTGCAAGTGAGCACGGTGAGGTTGTGATCCACTCGTCTCAAGACTCTGTCAGCCTCTCCGGTTGGGGGTCCCCCTGTAGCTCTTGGTCCTTCGGCTGCTGCTGGCCCTGCCTCTAGTCAAGGATGTCGCCATGTCCTAGAGAAGTCCGCTGGTTGCACAGGTCCCACATCTGTACATAGAAGATACACGAGTCAATACTCTATGCACATACACAAAGGATATATATAAAAACAATTAAATAAATTAAATAAATTTAAAAAGTATGTTACCTATCTCGCCTCGCTCCTTGCCAGGAGGCACTAGCATATCAGGATATCTAGTAAAGTTGATCCTGACATAAGGGTAATCCTCAATCACTGAAATCTGTCGTGCCCACTAGTCAAAAAAAATTTCATCGAAGGCCTCCATGGTCCTTCCTCCACCCTATCATGGCAACAATGTTTTCCACCTATATATTGTTGGGAAGGAGGCCACATGCCCCCATACTATCCCTCTGGGACTAAGACTATGCACCCTCTCGAAGAAAAATGAACACAAACTCGTACTGAAACTGAAGTTCTTGTTGGTACGCTGTCAACACTCTGTCATCTATCTCTTCATGCACATCAAAATGGTCATACTCCAGTCAAAAATGTGTGCCTCCAGACACTGAATGGAACAATGCATGTGTGCCCAGGAGGCCTGATGAAGGGATATGGTTCCAGTAATCCACCCGATCAATAGTAAGATCACATGTAGAGATAGACTAGTGATCTTGTGAATCAACACCTGAGAACCTACCTTCTCACTGCCAGCCTCACAGTACATCTGGATATAATCCTCAATGTTGAAAGGCCTAGGGGGAAATGTCATCGGATTAACTAGTTCCCCTCTCCTTGAGAGGCCAGTCAAGAAATAGATATCTTCTGTCGTGGGGGTCCATGATTAACCCTCTATCATAAACACCTATGCATCCAGGTGCTAATACTCCACAAGAGCATTGAGAGGTCATGAACGGACACCGAAATAACTTCCATAGCCCACACTATTTTAGTGTGGTGATGGATATAGGATCCTCTTCGACCAAGATATCAATGTCCTCATGCTCCCTCTCCCTCTAGTGGACATACATCATCATTCATGGAAAAGAAGAGGGGAGTCAGTACTTGCATTTTAATTTTTTCAAAGCTTGCAAAGGTGTATGTGGGTTGTATTGTACACAGTCACGTATGTACGCATGCTAGTTGTTTCCTTCCCAAGTACATATGTGGGATGTCCTTGGATAGACCACGTACACGCAGGGCCTCTCTTTTTAGGAGATCGTGCCCCCTCAAAAACTAAAATAAATGCATAAAATAAGTATTGAAATGAAAGAGGGAGGGATTTATACTTACTTGGTCCAATTAGAAGGTCGTTTCGTCCACTAAATTTCCCATAATCAATTCTTTTAGCGAAGGTTTTTTTTTACCTTTTGGTTAATTTTCGAATTGCAATGGTAAAATGTGTTGTCAGCTTCTATTTATAGATTGTTTTGGCATTTTCCCCCTTTTTTGACCCCCTTTGTCTTTTTTCCTAGCTTGGTGATCACTTGATTCCACTTATGAGTTTCTTATGGGTCGATTCAATACTCTTTTTCTTTTGGGTTGATAATTTTTGGGATGGGTCACTTTTTAGGTATCCTTTGGTAAAAGTCATTTTTTCCAACTTTTTGCATATAAGTTAGGATTTCATTTCCACTTTCTGCATCTTGTTGTATTTTTATCTTTTCCATAGGATCGACCCCATCGAAGTGCGACATAGAACCTCCATTGCTGCTCTAGAAGTGTCATAATTAGGTGGTAGAGCCTACCTTTACATGCATGTCCTAGGTAGATCCTTGCTATATTTTTGGTGTCCATGCTATTAGTAATGAATCTAGGTTTGAGAGTCCTTGTTAGTCCTATCATGATTACGAGATAAATCCTCATTCGTTTGATGCACCATGATTCTTGGACTTACCCTCGTAACTCCCAAATGAGCATGCTTTGTTGTCTTTCAAGCTTGCTTTGAAGTTCAAAAGAAACATCCAATGAGATAGTATTTATTCTTTTCGATCTCATCTGGATTAATTGAAAAATGTATCCCCCTGGAGTCTTCTTTAATCCCTTTTTAGGCTCTCTAAAAATGAAAATATTGTCGAGCGATCTTGTTTCCCTTCACGCTCGTCAAACTCAAATTTGAAGGCACATCTGTCTGACGATAGTTTACCCCTTTTCGATCCGAATGACTAATTTTACGAATAAATGTATTCTCTAGGAGCTTCTGTTCGCTAGAAGAGTATTCTTAGGCGTAAGTTTAACCCTTTTTTAGGCCCGAGGGACTAAATCTTTGAAAAATAAATATTCTCCTTGGTTTTGGTTTATCACCTTTTTCGGGCCTTGGAGATTACTTATGAAAAAGGAACCCCCACGAAGTCCATAGTTAATCTCTTTTCAGACTCCCTAAAATCGAAAAGATTGTTGAGTGACCTTGTTCCTTCAGACTCGTTAAATTGGTCCAGAAGAACATCTATTGGCATGATTTTAACCCTTTTTCCAGCCTATAGATTATATTGGAAAAAGTTACGCCTCAGGAGATTTATCTTGCTGGGAGAGTTATCCTTAGTTAATTTTATAATTTTTCGAGCTAAGGAGACTAATCTCAGAAAAATATTGTGAGTCCATAGTTAAGCTCTTTTCAGACTCCTTAAAATTGAAAAGATTGTCGAGTGATCTTGTCTTTGTCACACTCGTTAAAATGATTTTGAATAGACGTATTTTAGTGCAAGTTTAACCCTTTTTCAAACCGACTAGACTATATCCGAAAAAGGTACTCCCTGGAGTCTTCTTTTACATTTTTTCAGATTCTCTAAACCTGAAAAAACTACCGATATTACCTTCTCTGGGCTCATAAAAATTACATAGAAGGGGTATCATTATATCTTGATTAATCACATTTTCATCTTTTCATCTTTGGCCTAATGCCAACTCCATGTTTCTCTCAATTTAACCTTTGAAGCATGCCTTATACGTAAGACTTGTAGCATTTCTTACCTCTACGACCTGACACCTTGACACATGGAGGAATTTTCCCCGAGTGGAGGAATTTTCGTGCACATGTCTCCTTTCTTTGAGCATTAATATGTTCCTTGCACTTGGAATTAGTATGCTTGCTTGCAACACTTGTTCCTACTTTGTAACGTAGCATTCTTTTATTCTTTTTCAAGCTCTTAAAACATTGAAAAAGACAAAAAAAATCAAATATTCCAAAAAGAGGGGACAAGAAATATTCATTCTTTTTTTAGCAGCACAGAAAGCCACCCTTGGACAAAGCACATCATGTCATTGTTATGAAGCATTGGGATCTAGTATGACCTTAGGAATTTGTTCTCTCTACATAGAGCAGTGTCCTCCTCCATTTGGTTACTCTTCCAAACACATGGAGAGTTTTTGTTGCCTCTTGCATCGCAAAATTATCTCAATGTCATGTTTCCTGATTCTTATCATCTTTAGTGATTTTGTCCAAGGGAATTTTCACTCAATCTGAGTCGTCCTTTTTGTAGTTTGTCTCTTGATTTCCATGAGTCGGTCATCCCAAGAGTCCATTCAAGTCCATATTTTAAATTGACGAAGTTCTATGCCTGATCATCGATATTCTCATGTATTTTACCGACGAGTTGTTGAATACCTTAGGGTAGTGAGATATACACTCCCATTGTACTCCTACCTTATTTTTTAAGAGCTTGAAGTTGTTTCTTGAGCTATGAAGACCTCATCTCCAACCATCAGGCGTCACTAGCTTCTTGAAGATGAATACTATACTTGTATATCTTTAATTGATTTTGTGATGTAGATCCACTATGTATTGCTCACGACTACACTTTATATAGTTATATGACATGGATCTATAGTGTATTTGATTGGAAGCCATGATTTAGCTCATCCCGAGCATGGGTATGCCTGCCTTGGAGAGACAATTGTTTTTTTATAGATGGCACCTCTCGAACTCTGGTCCCGGGCTCACTCAATTTTGTACATTGGTGAAGATATTGTAATGTATTTTGGCCATCAGTTTCTCTTATGACCTCACACACTAGGAGGAATCTATTATAGCCCTAAAATTCCCTACTCATGCATACATGGGCTTGGCCCTCTTACTTACATATTTTTCCAAAGCACTGCTGAGAAGCTCTTCTTAAAAAACCATTTTTTAGAAGATGTACATGCCCTGCACTATTGAAGCCTATGTACATACACTTTCTTCACCACTACATCCCGCGTACATACACTTGTTACATAGTAAACAACTCGCATATGCTTGCAAAAGTTGCAAAAATTAAAAAGTTGCAAGGAATTCATTGAAATTCACAAGCTTTTGGAGGTTTCCCAACCAATTGACCTGTTATGGCCCGTCACCCAACTGAATAACCATCCTTTTGTCATATAAAAGGAGGTGTTGGGGTCTCATTTCACATCCAAGCATAAAAAAGGTGAAACTCTTCCCAATTTCAGGTCCCCTCCTAGCCCAAGCTTTTGCTACCTTTTATGAGATATTGCCTCAACATTCCCTCATCAACCCCTTCTTCCTTTATTCAATTCATTCCCTTCTTTGAGGTGATCAGAATATTGAGAGAAGAGGCCTATTTAAGGTGCACTTCGATAATTATAAAGAGGATCCCAAAGCAGGTCCACGGAATGGTGATCGACACAGATTGTAAGTTTTAGTCTTTGTTTGATGAATAAAATAATCTCTTTTCCCTCTCCCAAATGATAATGTTTTGTGTATTTTCATTGATTTGTACTTAACATTTGATATCTAACCCTAACTCATGAATATAATAGCATGCTTTTAGTCCTTGTTTTCCTATATTTGGATGCAATTCAACCTTTGGAGGAGACATGCAATCATTAGAACTACCAAGATTGAGGAGATCATCACCAGATGTGGGATCAAAGGTATAATTACCGATCTCTTCTCTTATTGATTTATTTTCATTCGTTTTGGTATGTTTGGGGTAGAATAGAAAATTGATTGACTTTTAGATGCTCATTCGCTATGTCTACATCTTAAACCCTGGTGTAGTTAAAGGGGGGATTTTCCCACTACCAGTATGTTCTACTGTTGTATCTCCCAAACGACTTTGAAAACAACGTTAAAAAAGTTATATATGATCTTGGAAAATACATGAGGTAAGCAGTTGTGATTTATATGAAAAATGTTCTTTCAATTTGTTTTTGTACTTAATGACATGTGTTTTACTTGTAATGTAATATATATATTTTTATGTTGAAACGTGTTATTTTATTGTGTCATGAAGTCATGTAGATGGTTGTCATTGAAATAAATCCATGAAGATGATATAAAGTATTGGAAGAGAGAAATTCCTCAGCTAATGTGTGAAATGAAAAAGTATATACCTCCAACATTTTTCAATTCACAAGAACACTACCTCATACACTAAGTTGAGGAGATTTAAATGTGTGGATTTGTACACACAAGGTCAATGTGGATGGTGGAGAGGCACTTGAAAT
>ML786992.1:1018478-1041719 GCA_009831015.1 Picea engelmannii | reverse complement strand
AAGCCTTTTTCCATTGACAAATCCACTAAAAAGTAAAAATTGGAAGGGAGAGCTCCCCTACATACTGTCAGGGAGCGATGGCTCTCTGTACCCTCTACTAGGGTAGCGTTCCAATGCTTTGTGTCCCTTTTTGGGGGAGTTCTACCCTTCCTGAGGGAATTTTGGTTTGTTGGAGGAAATCAAGGAAGAATCCCCTCAATCTTTGAAGTTGGTTGGATTCGAATATGAGTTCAAGGCATGATCTTAGGGAAGATCCACAACCAAAGGAGAGGAATCCTCAACCTATCCCAAATATCTCTCAAGTGGTTGAGCCTCTCCAAGATTATATAAGGAGGCCTTCTCATGGTGAAAGGGTACATGGACATGAAAAAGATTGGAGGTATGAAACCTATGATCTCATAGGAAACATACAATAAGAGATGGAGATTGAAAATTATTCCAAACTTATTATCCCATAAGTGAGATTCCATTGAAGCATACTCAATGTAGATTACTTGAGCAAAGGGGTTAGACAAGGAGAGCTGGAAGAAGTTGTTGCACCTTCATCAAAGGATTGTAAGTACTCTTCATTTGTTCTCATTAATATACATACATGCTTGGCCTGTTTCTTTCAAGTTTATGTTTGTTCCACATGAACATGCCTTCAGTAGATAGATTTATATTTGAGATAATATCAGTAGAATAGGAAGCTTTTTGTAGCTTTGTTTGTTCTACGGAGCTTGGGATTGAAGCTCAACTTGGACTTTGCAAGGAAAAATTCCATTTAAAAAGGTACACTTTTTTCTTCCTCCTCTTCACTCATTAGCTTAATTAGATCCAAAAGGATTTCAGTGACCAATGATAGCACCCTTTCTTTCTTGGTTTTATGGGTCTAGATACCAAGAGGGAATCTTCTTGTTCGCAGGAGGATTCATTTGTTACAGAAAATAGTGATTCCACTGGGGATGGAGATTTGATTTTTGTTTCCTTTCCTAGGTCTTGTTTTGGCCATTTTCCCACTTCTTGACCTTATCCATATTGTCTTTGATTCTTATACCTAATTGATTGGCTCTTGATTTCATCACCTTCAAGTTGATTGACTGAGTTTGCTTGATTTTTTATTTTTCTGGGCATTTTTTATGATTTTTTTAGACGTCGATGCCCCCCATACCATTGCAACTAGAGCATTGGTGATCCCTACTAGGATTACATAGAGGATTGGAACGTTGTGGTGATCCTTACACCATAGAGTTTCCCCTTTTCTTTGCAAAATCCTTTAGGGTTTCCTTCTCTAAGGTTCACTTTTTGTTTCTGGCACTTGCTCAGGTTCTTATCATCTCAATACATCCTTGATTTCACCTTCAACACTCTACTTTCTAAGATTTGATCACCTTTTGTTTGGAATTTTGACATTTTTCTTCCTTACCTAGAAGTCACTCTTTGTCTTTGTTGATTTAGAGTCAACTTACTGTTTTGTTCTCATTTATTTGACTGAGTGGAAGATTTTGTGAGGAAATTCAAAGGTCTATGCACCATTATATTTGATATTTTAGGTCATTTTACTAAGAAATTAAGTTTTGAGTGGTTTTTGTATTCTCCCTACCTTTTCTTGGATTCTTCTTTGCATTTTATTGTCTTCCTTAAATGCTTTCATTTAAAGTAGTGGAATTGCCTGTTATTTTTACATTTTGGGACATTGTGCATCTGAAATGGTGAATGTTTTCTCCTTCTCATAGCATAGATTTCATCGAAATGAAAATATTTCATATTCATCTCTTTTCATAAATTTCGAGTCCGTCAAAACACCATATTGTCCATGCCATTTTCCTTTGAGTAACAACAACCTTAAAAAATAAAGCGCTAAACTAAAAATTGATTAGACATTTTTACATTTTTCTGGTAGCAAACCTACATTAGATTAGTTGTAGGGATTTGGAATAGGTGTGAAATATAACTTTCCAAAGCTACAAACAAACATAGGATCTTGTTTTTGGGAGCGTTGAAATTCAATTGCTACATTTTTCCCTAGGAAGCCCTTCTCACACAAGGGTCAATCACGAGGCCACATTGAGACTAGCAGATTTACTCACCCTACTTTGTTGGTATTGGTGTAGATATTGTGAGTATTATGGGGGTCACTTGAAGGTATAGCCACAATGATGAGTGGAAGCCTTTCAAGTTGATTTCAAGCTACATACCCTGCCTTTGCATGTGGATCGGACTCTTGACTATTTCCCCAAGCATTACTATTATAGTTGGTAACCTTAGTGGCCTATCTCTTTAGGGTCTTTATACAAGGTGACTGAGGGGAAAGTCTTCATGGTACCTGGAACTAACATTGGCCAGACTCACTTGGGCTCCTTGGAGGGTATACCCATGATTATGTGTGGGAGCTTTCACCAGGGTGTAAGTCTGTTAAGTAGGTCATCAACGTAACTTTTCCACCTGCTCTATCTCAACCCCTTCTTAATTTGGTCCTGTGACGTTGGATTTCATCACCAACTAGTGTGCTCATTGTGAGAAGGTTTTGTTCTCTTTCTTTCTTACTAGATTTTTAGCATGTGTTGTTTGTTCTCCATAGAATAATCTAGGTTGGATCTTTTTGTTTATGGCGTCAATTCCTGGAATGACCAATGACGGAACCCATTTTTCAGGGTAACCCTTTGTTTTTCCTTCGTATGGAAATGTTGGTCCTCCTTACATTGCTACTTTGAGCCTTCCAGGTCTCACAATTGGGTTACCAGTATGGTTGTTTTCCACTCTGGTGATCTTGAATGCAAGTGATTCAGATGTAATAACACCACCCACACATCAACCTCATGTCGACCTTTCTTGTTCTTAGTCTGTTAGGTATCCTTCCATTTGTCCTTCTTCACCTAGTGAAAACTCTAAAGCGAGTATCCATATTGATAAGAAGAAGAAGAAAGGTCGACCCCACTTTTCATATAGAAAGTGGAACCCAAGTGACTGATCTAGTCCCATCATTGGTCCATCCCACCCTACCTCTAAAGAGTGTAAAAGTGGTCGACCTGACTCCGCCATCATTCTATCCCACTCCTCCTTTGAGAAGTGTCAAAGTGGTTTTTCCAGTTACTTCATTGGTCAATCCCACTCCTCCTCTGACCAATGCTAAATTGACTAATCCATTTCCTTCCTCAATCATTCCCACCCTTCATCTGAAGAGTACCAAAGTGGTTTCTCTAGTTAGATCATCAATCAATCCCACTCTTCTTATGAAGAGTGCCAAGGTGGTTGATCTGATATCATCATCGATCGATCCTACTCTCATGTTAGAGAGTAAACCCAATTCTTCTCATGTTTTTCATCTTGAAATAGGATCTACTGTACCGGGGGGGATTCCTCCTTCTCCTGCAAAAACCCTTCCAAGTAATGAGGACATAATTTTTGACTGGGGTGTGCTAACTGGACCTCGTCTTCCCTCTCACATGCCTTTAAAGATTACAATAAAAGTTTGTGGTTGGGATGTTCCTCATATGTTGATAGATCAAGGTTCGTCCATTAGTATTTTGTCCTCTATTGCTTGGAAAGATTTGGGTTATCCTAAGATTGTGCCAATTACCTAGACTCTATTCTCTTTTAACAAAACAACCAGTCACCCTTTAGGGATCCTTCCTCATTTTCCCGTAACTTTAGGAGGAAAAAAAATATTTATTGATGTTATAGTAGTCTAGGAACCCTTGGATTTTGATTTACTCCTTGGGTGAGATTATGTTTCTGCCATGAAATCTATTGT
This sequence comes from Picea engelmannii, assembly GCA_009831015.1. Lineage (NCBI taxonomy): Eukaryota > Viridiplantae > Streptophyta > Pinopsida > Pinales > Pinaceae > Picea > Picea engelmannii. Next base: position 1,037,986 of record ML786992.1, on the reverse strand, counting down.
GTCCACTCTTTTTCATGTGATATCTTTCCCAGACGATGGACTAATGGTGACTATTGATAAAATTTCATTTGTTGTTCCTAACTTGATGATCAACCAAATAACCTCCCTAACTGATTTTTATATGCAGTCGATATCACCCTTACCACAAGTCAATTATGTGGCGTTGTCTTCCATGAATTCAACTTCTGATGACTTATATATGGTAGTTGACATGGTGATCTCTTCTATAGAGCTATTGTAGCCTGATATACTTACCCCTGGTGAGACCCTCGATATGTGTTCCTTCCAGAGAATTATTTTTCCATCCAATGAAGACATCTTGGAAGCCGTGACCGAGTTTGGTCCCTTTACATGGTGTCCTTCCAGAGAATTATCCTCTTGGAAGCCATGATCAAGAAGAGGTTATGAGCATAGTGTCTCTTCTCTGTTGCAAGCTCATTAAAAAATGAAACAGAGGCTATGATCATAGTTTCTCTTATCTATTGCAAGCTTGTTAAAAAATGAAACAAAGGCCATGAGCATAGTTTCACTTCTTTGTGGCAAGCTTGTTAAAAAATGAAATAGAGGATACAAGAATAGTTTCTCTTCTTTATGTCAAGCTTGTTAAAAAATTAAACATTGGCTATGAGCATAGTTTTGCTTCTCTGTGGCAATCTCGTTAAAAAATGAAACATAAGCTATGAGTATAGTTTTTCCTCTCTGTGGCAAGCTCGTTAAAAAATGAAACAAAGGCCTTGAGCATAATTTTTATTTTTTGTATCAATCTCGTTAAAAAATGAAACAAAATTCTATGGATTGAACCCAAATCCTTGAGCATAGTTCTTTTCCTATGTCAATCTCGTTAAAAGATGAAACAATCACCTCTCCCGTCAGGTTGAGTCTTTCGCCAGATCTCGTAGATGTTGAGTCGAGTCTTTCATTAGGTCTCGTATTTGAACCTTCATTTCATCAAAACTTATCATTTTTCTCCATCTAGTACAAAAATTGGTGACAACCTCACAATCGGTGAATGAATTGAAGCTCGGGGGGGCATGTCTCCAGCCTTTGATGATCATTCTAGAGTTAAGACACTAGCTTTCCAAGCTGGGGGCATATCGAGCTTAGTCTTTGTTCCTTCTTGTGCTCGTAAATACATGAGAATATAACTGAGTAGACTTTTATCAATTTTTCGGACTCATAAAGGTTATATGAAAAATGAACCCCCTGGAGTCTCCTTTAAGCTCTTGTAAGACTCTTTAAATTTGAAAAGATTGTCAAGTGATCTTGCTTCCTTTCTCACTTGTTAAAAGGTTTGAAAGGGTATCTTTTGAGTGATAATTTATCTCTTTTTTGGCCTTGTGAGACTAACATTATGAAAAAGGACAATCTTGGAGTCATATTTAATTCATTTTTAGACTCTCTAAATATGAAAAAAAACCGATTTTACCTTCTCTAGACTCATTAAAACAATCATGCATTGAAGTGTCCATATGGGATCGAACCCTTAATTCTTCCAATTCATCAAACAAAGGAAGAGGAACTCACCGAAGGTGAGTTATATCTATCATGTGTTACCCTCCTCGAGCTCGTTAAACCAAAAATAGGTACTCTTCTATCTGGATGGGGGCAGAATTGAAGGAAGCAAGCCAAGAAATTTTTGAGAACTTTAATAGTGACCTTATAGTCACCCTTGAACATGACATTTTATCTTTGCATTCATTTCAATCTACTGAACCTCTGCACTGAACCAATCCTTTGAGTTTTCTTACTCCTTTGGGTCACCCGACGTAAGTCACAATATCCATTGCATTATCAAGTTTTGGTCCCTGTCAACTTTCTACTGTTATGCCTCAGTGTTCAAGGGAAGTATCTGCCTCGAGATTCAACCATCACAAATATCCTGTTTCAATACCTGTGTCATTCCATGCTCATTTGATCTACCAATTACATATCTGTGTTAGTTTTGTGTCGTTGATGAGGGATACATCAAGGCCCTCCTTCGACGAGTCTATTCCTATCAACTTTAGCAGATTATCCAAGAGCTAGACTTAGAAACCAATTATTACTTTGGGACTTGCATGCCTCAATGGAAGGCCTCCTCATGTATGACAATAGGCTTACATGATTGAACTCTAATCGGATGATTCCACAGATGTTCGACTTCATTTCATCTATTCACATTCATTGGAATGTACTAGGGTACCTTGGGAATCATTAACATCAATGGTGATTTCCCTCGCGCTTGTTAACAATTTACATCATTGACCAGTAATCAAGTGGTTTCTTCCATGTTCGACATCAAGACATATATTCACAAGGTTAGATTCATACTACATCAGGATTGGTAAGAATACCATGGGTTGAGTCATTCACTTTGATATATAGTTTACCCAGGTTGGGACGGAGTTTCTCTTGAATATTGACACATATACTATCACATAGATCCACTTTGTATTGGTCTGTGGCTATGTCTTTTCATCTTGTAGATCCACAGTGTAATATTCAGGGCTACGATCAGTTCATTTTATGGAAGTATATATCCACACTGTATGTTTAGTGGCTATACCTTTTTATCAATATAATTATGGATATGAAGTGTATTCTATGGCAGCCATACCTGAAAAACTCTTTATCACTCAAGCATAGGTATGCTTGCCTTAGGTTTGAAAAATGTCATAATATTTGTTTGATGGTTGTGTGCATATTTTTACAGCCTCTCTACATCCATACCCTTGCTCTAAAAAGTCTACAAAGTACTTCAGTCATCATTTTCTTTTGACTTCACACTTTGGGAGGCAATCTATTACACATCAAAATCACTCATTGCAATGATGGCTAGTGTCGTTGCTACAAATATCGAAAGTCTCGCATATTGGTCGCAAGTGTCGCAAGTTTCACAAACATTATCTTGTCTATTTTGTCTCTCTAATTACATCGTAAATACACTTAAGACACCTCAAATACTAGTCTTGAAGAAGAGAAATCAATTGACAAGGAGTACAAGCCTTTTTCCACTGAAAAAGCCACTCAAAAGTCAAATTTGGAAGGGAGCGCTCCCCTACATACTGTCAGGGAGCACTAGCACTCTGTACCCTCTACTAGGGGAGTGATCCAATGCTCTTTGTCCCTTTTTGGGGGAGTGCTACCCTTCCTGAGAGAATTTTTGTTTGTTGGAGGAAATCAGGGAAGAATCCCCTCAATATCTAAAGTTGGATGGATTCGAACATGAGTTCAAGGAATGATCTTAGGGAAGATCCAGAACTGAGGAGAGGAATCCTCAACCTATCCCAAAGATCTCTCAATTTTTTGAGCCTCTCCAAGCTTATATAAGGAGGCCTTCTCATGGTGAAAGGGTACATGGTCATGAAAAAGATTGGAGGTATGAAACCTATGATCTCATAGGCAACATACAATAAGAGATGGAGATTGAGAATTATGCCAAACTTATGATCCCATAAGTGAGATGTCATTGAATCATAATCAATGCATATTACTTGAGCAAAGGGGTTTGACAAGGAGAGATGGAAGAAGATGCTACACCTTCATCAGAGGATTGTAAGTACTCTTCATTTGTTCTCATTAATATACATACATGCTTGGCCTGTTTCTTTCAATTTTATGTTTGTTCCACATGAAAGTTTCTTCAGTAGATAGATCTATATTTGAGCTAATCTCAGTAGAATAGGAAGCTTGTCATATCTTTGTTTGTTTTACAGGACCTATCGAGGACCTTGGGATTGAATCTCAACTTGGACTTTGTGAGGACAAATTCCATTTAAAAAGGTACACTTTTCTTCTTCTTCCTCTTCATTCATTAGATTAATTAGATATAAAAGGATGTAAGTGACCAATGATAGCACCCTTTTTGTCTTGTTTTTAGGGATCTAGATACCAAGAGGGAATATTCTTGTCCACAGGAGGATTCACCTGTAACAGAGAGAGAGAGAGAGAGAGAGAGAGAGAGAGAGAGAGAGAGAGTAGGTGAGGTAGGGAGAGCCAGGGTGGGAGGTTGGAGGGAGGGAGAGGGAAGAGGGTGCAAATATATGGGAAGAGAGGGGGAGGGGCGAGAGAGAAAGGGATGGTGTAGCATCCCCAACAACCAATTGGGCCATGCCAACCAAAAATTAGAACTTTGATGCCAAATTAAAACATATAAATACTCTGCAAATACACTAATTCATATTGAATAATAATAGAAATACATGTAGAATACACATGAAAAACCCATAAAAATAAATGCATAAATAATAATGCAACACATAATTTAACACACAATTGACACTTATCTTGAGAAAAATATCACCAACTATGTGCAGACCTTCCATATTCCTCCCATCATTAGAACACACTTCTCATAACTCTCAGAAGTGGGTCACCCCTAATATGGGGATAAAATCCACCCGGGTAAAGGAATTCCTAACCAGGCTGATGTATCTCAGGCAACAGGAAAAACTCAGTCACAGGTGCCAACTCGAACTAACAACATTTAGTTCCTCATTCCCCACATACCTGTCCCACCCCAGGAAGTGTTCCCCTTCTCTTCTCAACATTCCCTCGACTGTCTCACTTTGTTTCTGGGGCTTTAGCATCAAGTCAGACATAAAGTCTCAGAGCCCTATAGCTGTAGTTTGGCACCTTTGGGACATCAATTCCCAAGATTTCTTTCACCTAGAGAGAATTTCTCACAGGCTTGGAAACCCTCTTCTTCAGTCAAAATCCTATTCTAACCATCTACAGGTATAGGTAGGTACAAAGGATAGTTGAATGAGTGACTGAATGATGATGGAATCCTCGAAAATGAACTAAGCCCAAACTATATGTATGGATGTTCCAAACTAGACATTTGTCATGTCGTGAACTACCTTGGCCCACTCGTCCCCATCCTTATAAATTAGGATAAAATAATTACACATACTTTATACTTTAAGGAATATTAATATAATGTTCCTTTTGGTTTAATCTCCCTAGCTTATCCCCTTATCTTTAACTTGTATCCCCCTTTCCCTATCTAGTGGAGTTTAGCCCCCCATACTCTCTTACATGGTTGGTCTGTTGCAATGATGTGTTTTTCATTAATATTTGCATGTGATTTACATTTATAATACAAACATATCTTCCTTTTTGTATTTAGGCTCACTAGCCTGAAAAGCATGAAAATATACAAAAAGGCTCTTTGGCCTCAATATTGTGCACTCAAGTTGTTGCACATGGTATCCTAGGATGTGCACACTTCTTCTTTTAGTGCGTAGCACATATGCACCCTATATCATGGAAGGTGCTTACAAAACTAATTCCAATACTTGATACAAACAACTCACCAACTTATCTACATATCTACATTTATAGTTGGGTTCGGCCTGTGGGTATTACATTCCCCTCCCCCTTATTTTTTAATTGTTCTTAGTGCAATATATACAGATATACAACTGAAATTTAAAAAATCATAGAAAAGATGTGGGTATTTATCCCACATAGCATCCTCGTGCTCCCAAGTTGCATCTTTAGGACTGCACTAGGTTCATTGGACCTTTACTAGCTCTATGGCTCGATTCCCGGGCTTCTTGATCTTCTGGTCCAATATGCACACCTGATGCACTTGAAAAGAACCTTCTTTCTCCACCCGAATCAAACTACAATCAATCACATGATTAATATCAGGTATATATGTTTTGAGCAATGGTACATGGAATACATTATAAATAGACATTGATATAGGAAAGGAAAGTGTGTATGCTATAGTCCTAATCCTCTCTAGGATTTCAAACTACCCACAATAATGAGCTACTAACATTGAAAATTTTTCCAACTTTAGGGAACTTCTGTTGGCCTTTAATTTCAAGAACACATGGTCACCCACTTTAAATTCCCTGTGAGTTCTACCCTTATTAGCATAAATTTTCTATCTGTCTTGGGAAGCCTTTAAAATCTATTTTATTTTTTTCATTTTCTCTTCCACTTCTTTGAGTAATTCTATCCCAGCCACTGCTCTATCTACTGGGTTTTCCCAACTTACCAGTTTGTTGCACTTTCTTCCATAAAGTTCCTCAAATGGGCTCATCATTAGAGATGCTTGGTACCCATTGTTATAATCACACTCTACCAAGTGTAGGTAGTCTTTCTATTTTGATGGTTTATCCATCACATACGTTCTCAACATACCCTCAATCACTTGATTCACCCTCTCTGTTTTTCCATATGACTCTGGATGATAAGTTATGCTAAAATTCGAAATTGTTCTAAATCCCTTGAATAATGCTTTCCAAAAATTTGACGTAAATTTTGGATCTCTGTCATACACAATTGTCTTGGGTATACCATGTAGTTGAGAAATTTATCTCATATAAATATTAACAATGTTGGCTACCTTGTGAGTGAGCTTAACTAAAATAAAATGGGCAACTTTAGTAAGCTTATCCACCTCTACCATGACATAATCATGTAGTTTGATTTTTCTTGGTAGTTTGGTGATGAAATCCATTGTTACAACTTCCCATTTCCACTCAAGAATGGGTAATGGTTTTAGAAAACCACTTGAGTGTCTATGCTCAACCTTGACCTTTCGACACTCCAAACACTTGGCAATAAAATCAACAACTTCTTTCTTCATGCCTCGACAATAATATTGGTTTTTGACCATTGCAATAGTTTTCTGATAACCTGGGTGCCCAACATAAGGTACATTATGAATTTCTCACAAAATTGTATTTTTGAATTATTGGGAATCTGGCACAAACTCTGCCCCTATAGATGATAATTTCACCATTTTCTAGCTTATAGTATTCACTTTTCTATTGTAAAATACCTTGTAATTTTGTTATTATTTCCATATATTTCAAATCTGATTTTGTATCCTCTAAGATTTTGTCTCTCAAATATGATTGCTACATGCTAATAGTTGTAGCATGCAACTCATGGACCCTTCTTCTAAGTGCATTAGCTACCTTGTTCTCTTTCCCTTTCCTTCTGAGGGAGATGAGAGAGAGAGTGTGTAGGGGAGGTAGAGAGAGATGGGGTGGGAGGCAGGGAGAGAGAGGAGGGTGCAGGGATAGGGGAAGAGAGCGGGAGGGAAAAGAGAGAGAGAGGGATGGTGTAGCATCCCCAACAACCAAATAGGCCATGTCAACAAAAAAATAGAACTTTTATACCAAATTAAAACATATAAATACTCTGCAAATACATTGATTCATACAAAATAATAATAGAAATACATGTAGGATACACATGAAAAACCCATAAAAATAAACGCATAAATAATAATGCAACACATAATTTAACACACAATTGACACTTATCTTGATAAAAATATTACCAACTGTGTGCAGACCTTCCAAATGCCTCCTATCCTTAGACCACATTGCTCATAACTCTCAATAATGGGTCACGCCCAAGATGGGGCTAAACTCCACCCGAGTAAAGGAATTCCTAACTAGGATGATGTATCTCAGAAAATAGGAAAAACTCAGTCACAGGTGCCAACTTGAACTAACAACATTTGGTCCCTCATTCCCCACATGTCTTTCCCACCCCAAGAACTATGCCCCTTCTCTACTCAATAGTCTCTCGGTTTCCCCACTTCCTTTCCGAGGCTTCAAAAAAAGGATGGATATGAATTCTTAGATCCTTGTAACTACATTTTGGCACCTTTGGAAAATCAATTCCCAACAATTCTATCACCTAGAGAGAGTTTCTCATGGGCCTAACATCCCACTTCTTTAGTCCAACTCCTAAGATAACCAGGTACAAGCACATGTAGGTACAAAGGAGAACCGAATGAGTGAGTGAATGATGATGGAATCCTAAAAAATAAACTAAGTCCAAACTATATGTGTGTATGATCCCAACTTGACACTTGTCATGTTGAGAACTACCTTGGCCCACTTGTCCCCATCCTTAGAACTTATGATAAAATAATTATACATATTTTATAATTGAAGGAATATTAATATAATATTCCTTTTCGCTTAATCTCCCTACATTAGCCCCTTATCCTTAACTTTTACCCCCCCTTTCCCTATCTAGTGGAGTTTATCCCCCCATACTCTTTTACATGGTTAGTCCTCCAGAATGGTGTGTTTTTCATTAATATTTGTATGTGATTTACATTTATAATAAAAACATATTGTCCTTTTTGTATCAAGGCTCACCAGCCTAAAAGACATGAACATATACACAAAGGCTCTTTGGCCTCAATATTTCATGCTCAAGTTGTTGCACACAATATCCTAGGATGTGCACACTTCTTCTTTTAGTGTGAAACAAATATGTTCCCTATATCATGGAAGGCATTTACAAAACTAATTCCAAGACTTGATACAAACAACTCACCAACTTATCTACATATGTACATTTATATTTGGGTTCATCCTAGGGGTATTGCATTCCCATCCCCCTTATTTTTTCAGTGTCCTTAGTGAAATATATAGAGATATACAACCAAAATTTCAAAAATCCTCAAAAAAATATGGGTATTCTTCTCGTGTAACATCCTCATGCACCCAAATTGCATATTCAAGATTGTACCAGTTCCATTGGACATTTACTAGCTCTATGGATCGATTCCAGAGCTCCTTGATCTTCCAATCCAATATGCACACTGGATTCACTTGAAAGGTGCCTTCTTTCTCCACCTGAATCACATTCCAATCAATGACATGATTAACATTAGTTATATACTCTTTGAGCAATGATACATGGAATACATTATGAATACAGATTGATGTAGGGAAGGAAATCATGTATGCTACATGCTCAATTCTCTCTAGGATTTCAAACTACCCACACTAACGAGATGCCAACTTTGAACAATTTTCCAACTTCAGGGAACTTTTGTTGGCCTTTACTTTCAAGTACACATGGTCACCCACTTTAAATTGACCGTGAGTTATTTTCTTATTAGCATAGATTTTCTTCTTATCTTAGGGAGCCTTTAAATTTTGTTTTATTTTTATCATTTTCTCTTCCATTTCCTTGAGTAATTCTACCCCAACCACTACTCTATATACTGGGTTGTCCTAACTTACGGGGGTGTTGCACCTTTTTTCATAAAGTGCCTCAAATGGACTCATCTTTAGAGATGCTTGGTACCCATTCTTATAAGAAAAATCTACCAGGTGTAGGTAGTATTCCCATTTTAATGGTTTATCCATCACATACATCCTCAACATATCCTCAATCACTTGATTCACCCTCTATATTTTCCCATCTAACTTTGGATGATAAGTTGTGCTAAAATTCAAATTTGTTCGAAATCGCTTCAATAATCCTTTCCAAAATTTTTATGTAAATTTTGGATCTCTATCAAACACAATTGTCTTGGGTATACCATGTAGTCGAGCAATTTCTCTCATATAAATATCAACAATGTTGGCTTCCTTGTGAGTGATCTTTACTAGAATAAAATGGGAAGCCTTAGTAAGCTTATCCACCACTACCATGATAGAATCATGCTGCTAGCTTTTTTTGGGCAGTTTGGTGATGAAATTCATTGTTACAGCTTCCCATTTCCACTTAGGAATGTGATATGGATCTAGAAAGCTAGCTGAGTTTCTATGCTCAGCCTTGACCTTTTGACATTCCAAACATTTGGAAATAAAATTAACAGCTTCTTTCTTCATTCCTAGCCAATAATATTGGCTCTTGACAGTTGCAATATTTTTCTAATAACCTGGGTGCCCAACATAAGGTACATTATGCATTTCTCTCAATATCATATTTTTCAATTCCTGGGAATTTGGCATAAATATTCCCTTGTACATGATAATTTCACCATTTTCTAGCTTATAGTGTTCACTTTTTTGCTGGAAAATACCTTGTTGTAGTTTTGTTATTATTTCCATGTATTGAAAATTTGATTTTGCAACCTCTAAGATTATGTCTTTCAAATTTGATTGTTACATGCTAATGGTTGTATCATGCAACTCATGCACCCTTATGCTAAGTGCACCAACCACCTTGATCTCTTTCCCTTTGATATGCTTTTTATCAAAGTCATATTCACTGAGGAATTCTACCACTTGCTTTTCCTAGCATTTAGAGTTGGCTTTCGAAATAAATATTTTAGACCACTATGGTCTATCCTCAACTCAAATATTTTTCCTATAAAGTAGTGCCTCCACATATTCAAGACATGCACTATGGCTTCCAACTCCAAATTATGAGTAGCATAGTGCCTTTCATTCTCCTTCAACTTCCTTGATTTAGAGCGTACAACATACCCATTCTAACTAAATACTCCACCCAGCCCTTCGTTACATGAATTAGTGCATACAATGAATTCTTCATTTGGATCAACAATCCTTAGTACTGGAGTAATTGTTAATAATTTCTTCAAGTATTGGAAACTCTTTTCACAATCCAATGTCCACTAAAACTTCACAACGTTCTTTGCAAGGAAGTGATTGGATATGCAATCTTTGAGAATCCTTCAATAAATATCCTATAGTATCCAGAAAGTCCCATGAATGATTTGACCTCTGTCACATTCTTTGGTGATGGACATCCTCTAATTGCCTCAAGATCCACTACTATCCCCTCCTCTGAAATGATACGTCCCAAATAATGATTTTTCTTCCAATAGAATGAACACTTGATCAATTTTACATACAATTGATGCTCCCTTAATACCTATAATACCATCCTCAAGTGTTTCTCATGCTCTTCCTCGAACATAGAATATATAAGAATGTCATCCAAAAAGACAATGATAAACTTATCTAAGTATTCTTTGAAAATACTATTCATTAAACACATGAAGAAAACTAGTGCATTTGATAACCGAAATGACACCATTGTGAACTCATAATGACCATACCTTGTTCGGAAGGAATTCTTGTTGATTTATTCATCTTTAATTATTACCTGATGATAGCCTGACCTGAGATCAATCTTGGAGAATATTTTTTCATCTTTTAGCTGATCAAAGAGGTCATCGATCATTGACAAATGATACTTGTTCTTCACAATTACCTTTTTCAACTGCCTGAAGTCAATGCATAGTATCAATGTTCCATTATTTTTCTTCACAAATAATATTAGGGAAACCCAAGGTGAAACACTTAGGTGTATATACCCCTTCTTTAGAAGATCTTCAAGTTGCATTTGCAATTCCTTCAATTAGGGTGTACTCATCTTGTAAGGGGTCTTGGATATTGGGGCTGCTCTAGACATCAGATTGATGGAGAAATTAGTGTCTCTTTTAGGGGGTAATCCTGGTATTTATTTAAAGACATCTTCAAAATCTTTTGGACTACATAATATTCAATATTTGACACCTTATATTTAGGTGTCCCTTCCACATGTGCTGCAAATATTTGACATCCCTTTTTGTAAATTTTCTTCACCTGCAATGCATACATTTCTTTGACGATTACCACCTTGGAATTCCCTATACTATCCTTAGGTTTCCTTCGTCATCCAAGAAAGTAAATTCTCTATTATAAAAATCTAGGATAGCATGATGTTGTTCCAATCAATCCATACCAATTAGGAAGTCATAGGAACCTAAAGGTATGATGTTCAAATCTGTCCTATTGCTCAGTCCATTCATGTCCATTGGACATACCTTAACCATCTCATTAATTTTTCTTTTAGATTCGGCAGTCAGCTACACAAACCAACATTTTCCAAGATTTCTTATTGGAAAATGAAATATTTCCACCATCTTAGGATCTAGATAACTATGACTATCTCCTGAATCAATTAAAATAACAATGGTTTAGTTTTTTTATCTTACCTCCCACTTCAATCATATGTGACTGAAACACAACTTGCTTATTTTTCAGGGCTACGCAGATCCTAGGTACATTTCTTCCCATGTCTTCCATTGTATCAAATTGTTGTAGATTGTGAACAATCCTCACTTTTTCACCCATGTGAGGACAATATGTGTGCATATGATCTCCTCCACAACCTCAACATTGAATAGGTGGTTTACTTTGTTTTTGCCCCACTATCTTGGTCATTCTATGTTCTTTAGAAGCTCGATGTCCTTGGGAATTATTTCTAAAGAATGGTAGCTTAGTACCCTTCTTCCTCTATTCCATATTTATTTTCTTATTGTCTTCCCAAGTTTTTTGGAAATTTGGCCTTCCTTTATGTTGATCATTGTTGGGTATGTGTTATATTCTTTGCATGTGTATGTGTGGGCACATCAGATATGACAACTGCGTCTGACGATCCCTCGTAGTAGTGTTATGTTTGTGTTGTGTGCGTCGGGCAATTTCCTAGGGGGGTCCCAGTGGGGGAGGGTATGCCCCCCCCCGGGTTACACTCAACGTTCGACAATGGGTGATAGCTCGGGGCAGTGCCCCCAATTTTTTTTTTGGGCGAGTTTTGCTATTTTTAGAGGTTTTGTAAATTGATCTCAGATTAAGGGATTAGGGTTTTGTTATCTACATAATACATAAAAACATTGTATATATATTGTATATTTAATGGTGAAATTCGATATAATGAATATAAGAAAGGTTTTCCTGGTTGAGGGTTTCTGGTATAAATCTTTGTGTACTATGTGAATGGGCCATTGATTAAATTCTGTTTTCCTTAAGAATGTATATGCATTGCTTTACTTCACAGGTTTAAAACTTACATGTGGTATCAAAGCTCATTTTTTGATTCAAGGGATGCCTTTGTTGTTGAGGGTTTGGCTTGGTCTTGATAGATCAAGTTTATCTTGGGTTTGTGATAAACCCGGGTTTAGTGGGAGATTTTGTAGTGGTGATTTGAGTGCAGAAAGAGGAATGGCGAGCTCTTCTAGAATCAAGATAGAGAAGTTCAATGGTAAAAACTTTGAGCTATGGAATCTCAATATGGAGGACCTTCTTGTAGACAAAGAACAATGGATCATTGTGGATCTTGGTACACAACCCACTGGTACACTGTCTACTAGCACACAGTCTATTGGTACACAATGTGCTAGTACACAAACTACTAGTACACCAGCTATTGGTATGTCGAAGGAATATTGGGGGAAGTTGGACAGAAGAGCAAGGAGTACTATTCAACTCTACCTGATAGATTCGGTTTTGTTGAATGTCTTAGGAGAATCTACAACTAAGGAACTATGGGATAAGTTGGGGAATTTGTATCAATCAAAGTCCCTGATAAACAAGTTGTTTCTTCGAAATAAGTTGTATCATCTTAGGATGGAAGATGGAGATTCTGTGATAGAACATCTAAATGCCTTTAATACTCTGGAAAGTCAACTTGTCTCTATTTGTAGAATAAAATAAATATAAGTGTATTACTTTGTTATGTTCTTTGCCAAACTCTTGGGATAATCTGGTTGTAGCAATTGGTAGTACCACTCAATCTAAATTGAAGTATGAGGATGTAGTTTCATCCTTGTTATCTGAAGATATGAGGTGAAAAAGCATGGATAGTCATAGCACAGATGCTTTATTTATAAGAGGTCATCCCCAAGACAAGAATTCTGGTAAGTCTTCAGGGGGGAGATCTAAATCTACAAGTAGATCTAAGTCTCCAGGAAAATCTTTGAGGAAATGCTGGAAGTGTGGTAAAACAAGGCATTATAAGAAAGATTGTAGGTCGAAGAAGGTTGATAAACCAAAGATATCTGATAGTACCTCTTCCATAGAGGAGAAAACCTCCACTGAAGAAGGAGGTGATGTTTACCTGTCATCTGCAGCTACACATGTAAATCATGATGTATGGTTGATCGAATCAGGTGAATCATACCATATGACTCCTCACAGGGAGTGGTTCTATGAATATGAAAAATATGATGGTGGTGATGTATTCCTATGAGATGACTCGATAGACAAAATCTTGGGATGTGAAAGGGTTAAGTTGCTGCTAAAATATGAAAGGATTAGAACTCTCCCTGGGGTTTTGCACATTCCAAAACTATCCAGTAGCCTAGTATCTATAAGAAAGTTGGATGATGCAGGAGTGAAAACTATATTTGAAAAGAACACTTGCAAGATGGTATGAGGAGAAATGGTGTTGGTGAGGGGAGTTCGGTGTGGAACTCTATACAAGTTGTTCGAAAGAACTTATACTAATGGGTGTAATAGTTCTTTTGTCCTTGAGAAGACAAATAAAGAAAAGAAGACCAATACCATCCCGGAAAAGAAGACCATGTTGTGGCATCAAAGACTGGGACATATTGGAGAAAAGGGTCTTCGAACACTACATGGTAAAGGCATGGTTGAAGGTATGTCTAATTGCACTCTGGATTTTGATTTTTGTGAACATTGCATATATGGTAAACAAAATCGAGTAAGATTCCCATCTGGTGCTACAAGAGAAAAGGGTATATTAGAATTGATACGTAGTGATGTGTTTGGACCTGTGCCTGTTCCATCACTAGGTAAGTCTATGTATTATGTTTCATTCATAGATGATTTATCAAGGAACACATTGATTGATTTTCTTAGAAATAAATCTGAGGTATTTGATAAATTTAAAGAGTTTAAGGCTCTATTAGAAAATCACACAGAGACAAAAATAAAGTTATTGAGAACAAATAATGGTGGAGAATTCTGTGGAAATGAATTCGAGGAATTCTGCAAGAAGTGTGGTATAGAAAGAAAGAAGACTACTCCATACACTCCTCAGAAGAATGAAGTTGCAAAAAGGATGAACAGGACACTGATTGAAAAAGAAAGGAGCATGCTCAGCGCTGCCAAGTTAGGACAATAATTTTGGGCAGAGGTAATGGGTACAAAATCTTACCTGGTCAATCGATCACCTTCATCAACATTGGATGATAAAAATCCACAGGAGGTATGGTATGGAAAGAAACCATCTCTTCAACATCTTAGAGTGTTTGGTTGTGATGCTTATGTATAGGTTCCAAGAGAAAATATAAGTAAGATGGATAAAAAGGATGAAAAGTGTATCTTTATTGGTTATAAAGATGGCGTGAAAAGTTATAAGCTTTGGAACTGAGAAACCAAGAAAATTGTTTACAGTCAAGATGTTGTTTTCAGAGAGGTAAACGATGTGTCCAAACGAGAATTCCTACCAATGCAAGATGAACCTAAGAAAATAGATCTTGAGTTGGATGATGAAAAATCTGAATCATCTAAAGAATAGGAAGTAGAAGAAGAAGAAGAACATCCTACCCCAGTATTGAGGATATCAATAAGAGTTAGAAGGTAACCAGAAAGATATAGTCCACTTGATTTTCATTCCAATTTTTTTTTATCTAGTACTAATGATGATCCCAAAACATTCAGGGAAGCAGTGAATTCAGAGGATAGTAAACTATGGAAGAAGGCCATGGTTTAAGAAATGGATGCCTTGGATAAGAATGAGGCATGGGATGTAGTTGAGTTGTCAGCTGGAAGAAAATCGGTTGGTAGAAAATGGTTGTTCAAGAAGAAGTTGAATGCACAAGGTAAATTGGAGAAATACAAAGCTCGGTTAGTAGAAAAAGGTTATACCCAGGTAGAGGGAATTTACTTTGGTGAGATTTTTTCTCCTATTGCTAAGTTAAGTTCTATTAGATTTATTTTATCTACTGTTGTTGCTTTTGATCTTGAAGTGGAATAGATGGATGTGAAGACAACATTCCTACATGGGGATATGGAAGAAGAAATCTACATGAAGCAGCCAAAAGGCTTTGTAGTGAAGGGAAATAAATAGATGGTCTATAAGATAAAGTAGTCACTATATGGTCTAAAGCAATCACCTAGGATGTGGTACAAAAAGTTTGACACATGCATCCTTGGATTGGGATTTGTAAGAAGCAGGGCTGATCATTGTGTATATTCCAAGTAGGCTGGTAATCACTTCATTTATGTAGTGTTATATGTTGATGACATGTTGTTGGTAGGAAATATCATGGATGCTATCAAGAAGGTGAAATCGCAGCTATCCTCCAAATTTGACATGAAGGATCTCGGTGCTACTAACTTCATTATGGGAATGGAAATTAAAAGAGATCGTGCAAACAAGAAACTTTGGTTGAATTAGAGAAAATATGTTGAGACGATATTGAAGAGGTTTAATATGCATGGAAGTAAACTGGCCAAGGTTCCTATTCCTATAGGTGTAAAGTTATCTGCAGATCAGTGTCCCAAGACACAGGACGAAGAAGAGGACATATCCCATGTTCCATATGCCAATGCAGTTGGTAGTTTGATGTATGCAATGGTTTGTACTAGACCATCCATTGCACATGTAGTGGGAGTTTTGAGCAGGTATATGTCAAAACTAGGGAAGGAGAATTGGACAACAATAAAGAGGGTCTTCAGGTATTTGTGTGGCACTACCAATTATGGATTGTGCTACCAAGGAAGACTAGGATTGGAAAGAGTGGTGGACATACATGGCTTTGTTGATGCAGACTAGGCTAGAGATCTAGATTGCAAAATATCTACAAGTGGGTATGTGTTTAACCTATTTGGAGGAGCAATCAGTTGGATGAGAAAAAGACAAGTTGTAGTGGCACTCTCAACTATAGAAGCTGAATACATGGCAACCACTCATGCAAGTAAGGAAGCAGTATGGTTAGAAAGATTGTGTTCATGTATTGGGTTGGTACCACAAGCAGTGATATTAGATTGTGACAGCCAAAGTGAAATCTTCCTAGCAAAGAACCCAACTTATCATTCGAAGACAAAGCGTATTGATGTTCAGTATCACTTTGTGAGAGACTTGGTTGAGAAAAATAAGGTGTTTTTGGAAAAGGTTGACACTTTGAATAATGTTGTAGATTCATTGACAAAGTCTATGAGTAAAGAAAATATCTCCTAGTGTAGAGTAAAAATGGACATTGCTACCATGGATTGTTGACTATATAATTCCTTGGACCCTTGGATGCAAAGAAAACAACAAGTGGGAGAATGTTGGGTATGTGTTATATTCTTTAAATGTGTGTGTGTGGGCATGTCAGATATGACAACTGCGTCTGATGATTCCTCATAGTAGTGTTTTGTTTGTTCCATGTGTGCCGGGCACTTTCCTATGGGGGGGGAAGGTATACCCCCCCTAGTTACGCACAGCGTTTGGTGCAGCGCCCCAAAATTTGTTTTTGGGCAGTTTTTTCTATTTTTAGAGGTTTTCTAAATTAATCCCAGATTAAGGGATTAGGGTCTTGGTATCTACGAAATACCTAAAAACATTATATATATATTGTATAGTGAATGGTGAAATTCGATATAATAAATATAATAAAGGTTTTCTCGGTTGAGGGTTTCCTATATAAATCTCTATGTACTATGTGAATGAGTCATTGATTAAATTATGTTTTTCTTAAGAATATATATGCATTTATTTACTTCACAGGTTTAAAACTTACAATCATAAAGGCATTTGTCTCGCCTTATGGTTTCCTCCAATGTTTTGGGATCATCATATTATATCTTATCACTAATAAATAATTGTATCCCACTAAAATACCTATGAATCTTAACCAACTCATCCTTGATGAAATAAACATACTTCAAAGACTCTAAAAACCTCTTTTCATATTCATATATGGTCATACTCCTAAGCTTGAATTCAAAGAACTCCATTTTCTTGTCATAGTATCTCTTAATCAAGTATTTCTTTTGAAAATACCTCTTGAATTCCCTCCAAGAAATATTTTTCTCATAAATGTGTTGCACCTACACAAATTGGTCCCACCACATGGATGCCTTTCCCTTGATTTTATAGATGGAAATTATTCCTTCTACATGTTAAGAGTAATTATGCAATTGAAAATACTTCCTCATGCCTAACAACCATGTCTTTGCATCCTCATCCTTCTTGTGCTCACCATCAAATGTAGGAGGTTTGATTTTGTTCATTTCTCCTTGTAGTTCATCCACCAAGACCTCCTCTTATGTTTCCTTATAGGGGATGGACTTGAACTACTTTTTGCTCTCCTAGTGGAATTCCTTGGGGAGTGATGGCGATGTCTGTCAACACTTCTTGTTCTTCTCCTCTCATCATGAGATCTGTGACTACTTGATTTGCTTGAGTCATTCTCCTTATCCATATTCTTTTCTATTGTGTCCAAGCTCTGCATTAAATTTATGTTGAATCCCTCCTGTTGCTCATTGGATTTCATAATCCTCTCATTATTATATTTATAACTTTGGAAATCCTTTTGCAAAATTTTTATGGTCTCTACCAAGTCCATTATTTCTTCCTTACCTTCTCCATGTCCATTTGAATTTGTACCTTCATTACCCATATAGACATACATTCCTCTGACCTCGTATTCATGGATTTAAGAACCCTATTTATATTCCATGGTTCTGAGATCTATGTTGATCCTGTTATGATATAATTTTTGTTAACTCTAAAAAATGTGCAAAAAACAAAACTTGTTAAGCTAAATAATTTAACAATTCATGAAATTATGTACAATTCTGGTTCAATAATTCATCATACTTATTTTTTATTATTTCTTGTAAAATTGACTTACTAGATCAATTTTATGGGTGAATATTTATATTCCACTGTCCAAGACACTTCCAACGCCTGATTCCATGCTCATTTCTGATTCTTAAGCAGAAAGTTATGGTTATCTGAAAATTGTCTATTAATTCTTTTGTTCATACTTCAACTTGGTGCAAATCTAAACTGTAATTATGTATTTTTCACCTAATCCATTGGAGTTTTGGTAGAATTCCAATTGGTTTTCTTCATATACATATTTTGGAAAAAATTTCCTAGTTTCACCTCTTTCTAGGTTCTGGGCTCCTAGTTACAACCTGTTGAAGTTCTAGTCCAATTAGTGTTTTTGGCCTTGAATTCTATAAGTACCTTCTGTGCCATATTAAACATTTTTAACATGGCCATAATTTTAATTTAGATCCATGATTTTTTTCTATTGTTCAATATATTTTCATATACTTTTAGTGTGCCTTAATCTGATTACGAAGCAAAAATTTATGGCCCTCGGAAGTTAACTAGGTCTTAAAATTTACACTCCACAGTTTGTCCTATAACTTCCTCATAAAATCTATGTTTGATGAATGGTTTACACCATTATAAATATATCTCCAGAAACTTTCATTTCAGCTATAGAGACAAAGGATACCTTGGTGCACTTTGGTGTTAAATTTGTTCGGTTGCAATCCTATTTATACAATTTGGCGTGAAAAAAACGTATACGACGTGTCGTTTCATATTTTCCGACAATCGGAATTAGTCCGACAATATTTTGGCCGAAAGAATTAGTTTTTTGGCCGAAATCTCTGGAAACCGTTTAGTTTGACGGATTCCGTTAAATTTTAGCCTTTCGGCCGAAAAATTAATTGTTCGGCCGAAAGATTTTTTCGGCCAAAACAATGAAATTGCAACGGAAAACCAAAACTAGAGAAATGCCCCAAGCATAACTAAACTTTAGAGGTTGTGGACCCTCACAAACATTTAGAATTTGGTTTCGAAAATGACACCAGCATTTCCAAAATTGAATCTACTTTCAATTCGTATAATTTGTTTTCATTTTCTTTATTTTTATCTAATTTTATTTAATTTTTAAAAAAACTCACAACATAATATTTTCAGCAGACATTATGATTCTGTGAAATGAAATATCGGTATCTCAAAAAATATACAGTGAAAAA
>ML786992.1:992592-1007180 GCA_009831015.1 Picea engelmannii | reverse complement strand
ATTCTTGAAATCACAAAAGGATCGACATAGAGCATTTGAAATCTTCCCTTTTCTTGAAATTGTGAAGGAATCACAATTGTATCTATGAATATTTATTGGCGATAAGGTCTAATTTCTATGTTAAATGGTTGAGATTCCATTCTAATAGGATCTGAAACCTTTTTCCTTATTCCAGATTTCAGTTTCCCACTCTTTTCATTTGAGTCTTGTGCCATCCCCAACCGTAAAACCCTTGGTCTCCTTGGTATTTGATGCATCCCCCGCTTCTCTCCTTAGGGTTTTGCGATCTACCATTCAAGGATCTTCAATTCATTGAGATGAATCTACTCTTAGGGCCTTTGCTAGAACTTGAAATCATTTTACATAGGCCCCCTTTGCGAGTTTGTACTTCGGGGGTTTCGGGCTCTCCAAACACCTTTTTCCCCTGTAGTGCTTTGTACCCAGAGATACGGATCGAGCATCACGTGCCTACCTCAATCGGTGGTTAAGGTGCATCCTTTGTTCCCACTTCAGACAACTTTCAGTCAATGCTCCCTTATGCCTCTTTCTCCCGGAGTGTCAACCCTCTGGAGTAAATATTCGCTCTCCATGTGACCCTATGGATCCAACGGTCCATATTTCTTTGGCCTTTGTGACTTTTCTAGAAATCACCTTTTTGTCCATGCCAATCTCACAGACTCTCTAATATGTTGCCATGTATCCTCCTTGATACTGATGGCTAGGATTTCACTTTGATCCTTCAGGACTTCAACGATCCTCCTCCTTGACACCTTCTAACCTTTGAATGCATAAAATGTCAAAGGACTCTATGCCTATCCTTCACACAACTTCCCTAAATCTCGCAGTCTGTAAAGATCTTGACTCCTTCGAATGGATCTTACTCACTAGTTAGGGATTTTTTAGTGGCTCCTCCCTACTGAAGAACTTTCATCTGCTATCTCTTTTGAGCTTGTTCCACATTGAACACTTTAACCTCTCAAAATGAATTCTTTGACACTTAGCCAAATGTCGAATCTATGCACACCTTGCAACAAGTTTCTTCACTTAACCCCTCTTGGGCGGCTATACACTCCTTGCAACATTTATTACAAAACTCAATTGTTCCTCCTAAACGATATGACATTGAGTGTGTTTTTTGCTACACACACCTCATGTGGCCCTTTGCACTCTTTGCAAATATAAATTCTTGTTAAATCTCCTGAGCTTCTGAGCTGAATTCGACTTTGTCAATGCACAACTTGTGGGCACTATGCACTCCTTGCAAATAAAAGATTCACGTTATCTCTTCTAAGCTTCTGAGTCGAACTAGACTCTGTCAACATACACCTTGCAGACACTATGCACTCCTTACATGGGATCGAAGAAGAGAAACAATTGAAACTTATCTATTCCTCACAAATGCATACATTCAACCATGAAATGCATTCATAAACATAAGAACAAGTAAATAATAGAGAGATGAAAGTAAACAAAAAGCCTACCATTCATTCATTCAGATAGACATAGTAATAGTAACACCATACATTTTGGATCAACGTTTCTCTATTATATTCATTCAAATGATATGTGCATGGGCTCATACAATATTGATAAGATTCAAAAGTATCAACAATAACAACTTTAGCAGCTCTCAATTAATCTTCAACAATTTTCAATAACTTTCAACTAACTTTTCAATAGCCTCATTAGAGAAACAATACATTTATTTATAAAAAAGAGCTCATAGAGATTTTTCTCCCTGACTACCTTAGCGCTATTCTATCAAAATAAAATATTTCAACTACTAAGGATTATTACAATAAATGACCGGTACATACAGATAAGAGTGAATGTTTCATATCTGCACTGCTATTAACTACATTAAAGAAAATACAATCTCCATCGATCTCACGTGATGGTTCAACCTCTAAACATTTAAGATTTTTTTTAATTACAATCTTTTCAAGATATTTGCGTGACTTGCCATCTTAAATTCAAAATCACTTCAAAGTGAACATTATGGTGTTGAGTTTTCCTCCACTTGTGCTTTTGATGACGATGTTCCTACATCATACTCCTCTAGAAAAAAATTCATGGACTCCTCTCCATGAGCTCCTGCACTGAATTTCCATGCTTTTGAAAATCTACTTCATTTTCCCAACTAGAATATTCTATTGGGTGCCCTTTCCACTTTACCAGATACTTAAAATAAGTTTTCCTCCTGGTCTTCTTACCAATCCTCTGATCTATGATCTCCTCCATCTGTGGCTTTTCTTCTATATGAATCTTCTTCTTCTACTAGATCTCTTTATGATCTTCTAATCCTCTAGTGTCATGTTCCCTATAAGGATACATGTATGAAATGTTGAATATGGGCAATATACCCACATCCTCTCGAATCTCTATCTCATAAGAATTTGCATCGAATTTCCTTAGGATATTTCACTGTCCTATCTTCTTCATTTTTAGTTTGTTATATGTTCCCCTTGGGAACCTTTCCTTCTTGAGATGTGCCAAAACTTGACATCCCACTCCAATTTGAAGTTCTCTCCTATGATGATCAACCCTACATTTATATTCTCTGATGTTGTTCTGCAACTACTCTTTGATCTAATTATGAAGCTTCTACATTTCTGCAACAAAGTCTTCTGCTCAAATTCTTCTGAATTCATCCTGCTCCAAATATCTCAACTCTAATACTCCTCTTAGATTCATTCCATACAC
Source organism: Picea engelmannii (assembly GCA_009831015.1). Taxonomy (NCBI): domain Eukaryota; kingdom Viridiplantae; phylum Streptophyta; class Pinopsida; order Pinales; family Pinaceae; genus Picea; species Picea engelmannii. The sequence goes on along the minus strand of ML786992.1, from coordinate 1,004,477 downwards.
CATCTGGAATTGAATCTTTCATGCACTCATATTTGGTGAGTGATTGCATGCAAACTCTACTTGTGAAATAATCTGATCCCACTGGCTATGATGTTCAATGACCAGACTCCTCAACAAATTTCCCAAACTCTGATTTATCACCTAAGTCTGACCATCTATTTGAGGGTGATATTTTGAACTAAAGGACAATTTTTCCCCCAGTTTATTCCACAATGTACTCAAGAAATGACCAACAAATTTAGTGTCTTTGTCTAAGACAATGCTCTTGGGAAACCTATAAAGTCTCACAACTTCCTTAAAAAACAAATTCACAATGTGTGTTGTGTCATTGGTTTTCTGGCATGGGATAAAGTGTGCCATCTTTGAGAATCTATCAACTACAACAAATATGGAATCACTTCCCCTTTGTGTCTTTGGAAATCCCAACATGAAATCCATTCTTATTGCATCTGAAGGCCTATCAGGAAAAGGAAATGGTTGATACAACCCAGTGTTTTGTCTCTTTCCTTTTGTATACTGAAAAATCTTACATATGTTTACAAATTTATTCACATCTGCTCTCATACCTAGCCAATAGTATGACCTATTCAATTGTGCAAATGTCTTGTCATGGTTGAAATATCCTGCTAGACCTCCACTATGTTTTTCCTTCAACAGTTTATCTCTCATCGAGCACTTTGGTATGCATAAATGGCTACCTTTAAATAATAAACCATATTGAATCAGATACTATGTCCACTGGCTTCTGTCTCTAATCACAATATTTTCACATTCTTCATATGCCTCTTTAAAATCTAGGTCATCACAATACATCTCCTTAAGGTGATTGAACCCTAAGGTTTTCACTTGAAATTCCTCTAGAATCAGACATCTCCTTCTCAAAGCATCAACTTTGTTAGAATTACCAAAAACATATTTAATTACAAAAGTGAAATTTTGTATAAACTCTATCCACTTAGCATGTCTTTGATTTAACTTCTCCTATCTAGTTTTGAATTGTAAAGCTTGATTATTTCTATAGAAAACAAATTCTTTTGGAACAAGGTAGTGCCTCCATATATTTAAGGATTGAATTAATTCATAAAACTCTTTATCATATGTGTAGTACTTCCTCTTGGTTCCATTCAACTTATCAATGAAATATGCAACAGGCCTATATTCTTGGCTTAATACTCCTCCAATTGCTAATCCACTAGCATCACATCATACTTGAAATGTCTTCCCAAAATATGGCAAGAACATAATCAGTTGTTCTGTTATCTTCTCCTTTAATATCCTCAAAATTTTCTCAGCTTCTTCTATCCACTTAAAAGACTTGTTTCTCTTCTTCACCATATCTAATATTGATGCACAAATTCTACTGAAATTTCTAATGAACATCCAATAGAAACTTTCTAATCCATGGAATCTTCTCACCTCAAATATGATCCTTGGTGATGACCATTATTTGATTTCTCTCACCTTCTCTGATTCCATCTTCAATTCATTTGAAGAGATTACAAAACTCAAGTAAATGAGTCATGTCTTCATAAAAGAGAATTTGTTCAGATTTATCAACAACTTCTCCTGTTGAAACCTTCTCATCACTAATGTTAAATGCCTCAAATGCTCTTCTTCAGTTTTACTGAAGACTAATATATCATCCAGATATACAATCACAAACCTACCAATAAAATATTTTAATACCTCATTCATCAACGTCATAAAATTACTTGGGGTGTTTGTCAAGCCAAATGGAATAACAAGCCACTCATACAACCCTTCGTTCATTTTGAAGGATGTTTTCCACTCATCACCTTCTCTCATCCTTATCTGGTGATATCCACTTTCAGGTCTATTTTTGAAAAATAATTGGTTCCTCTCAAACAATTCATTAAGGCATCCATCCTGGGCAAAGGAAATCTATACCTGATGGTGATTTTGTTTATGGCTATTGAGTATGTACACATTCTCCATCCTCCATACTTTTTCAGACTCAACACAATTGGTACTGCACATGGACTCAAGATTACTCTGACTAAACCCTTGTCCATCAAATCATGGACTTGGTTCTTTACCTCCTCATTCTCTTGAGGTGTCAACCTGCACGCTTCTTTATTCAGTAAAATCACTCCAGGTATTAGATCAATGTGTTGGTTGATATTCCTGATAGGTGGTAATGAGCGAGGTAACTCATCCACTACTATGTCAACAAAATTTTCTAACAGCTCCTAAATTTCTTCAAGAATATCATCCATAGAAGTACTTTTAAGGATAACTTTGGGCTTCCTCACCACAACAAATTGTATCTCCTATTCCTTATTGAATTCACTTAGGATTTCCTTCCCACTCATGAGAAGTATACTTGTGTTGGGTTCATCCTTCACTTTCTTATCCTCTATTGGTAGCATCATGTGTGTCCTACCATTTTTTTCCAAGGTATAAGTATTTTTTCTCCCATCGTGAATGAAATTCCTATCAAATTTCCATGGTATCCCCAACAAGACATGAAATACAACCATGGGAATAAAATCACAAAAAATATCATCTCTATATTCTCCTATATTAAATTCAACTTGGCATTGTTTAGTTACCATTACCTGGTGTCCTTTCTGCAACCATGAGAGTCTATACAGACTCGGATGTGCAGTTGTCTCTGGCTCCAATTTCTCCACGATTTCTATGGATACCAAGTTATCAGTGCTCCAACTATCAATTATCAACTTGAATACCTTGTATTTTGTCTTGCAATCAGTTCTGAACAAATTGTTTCTCTCCACTAATTTCTCCACTTCTGTCTTCAAGAGAACCTTCCTCATCATCAAGGATATCCCATCTTCTGCACCTTCTACCTCAACATTCTACTTCTTTTCTTACGAAATGTGAGATTCACCTCCTCCTTCTTTATTTCTCTCGAGGCAGTCCCAATACATGTGTCCTTTTTTTCTACAGGTAAAACATTTCACCTCTCCTCCTATGCCTCTTCTTCTTCCTTGATGAAAATCATTTCTTCCAACATATTGTCTCCCTCAGGAACTTCCTCCTCTTTTTAAGTGATTTTGTGGTTTTCCAGTCTCAACCATAGGTTTTTGTATCTTGTCATGGACAATTACCTCACCTCTATTTAGACTTATTCCTCTACTTCATTGGATATGTTTCTTGGCCAACCTGTCTTTTGTGTTCATTGAAATCTAATAATAATCCTCCACTGTCTTCACTGTTATCATGTTGATTTCATCCTGGATTTCATATCTCAGGCCATTAATATACCTGACAACCTTTTCATCATCTTTTTCTCTCTATATAGTGATGATTTTCAACTTATAAAATTCCTTTGTGTACTTCTTTACTCTTCATCCTTTCTGTCTTAGGTTCTGGAACTTCCTGAACATATTTATCCGATAATATTGGGGTATGAATTTAGCTTTCAACTTGGCTACCATTCTATCACAATTCTTGATCTTTTGTTTTTCTTTTCATCTTCTGTCAGCCTGCAGTTCATCCCACCATAGTGTTGCATGTCCCTTTAATATGGTGACATCATGTTTCACCCTTTTCTCCTCATCGACGTATTTATAGTCAAAGTACTTGTCCATTGCTCTTATCTAATAAATAAATTATTCAACATCTAAGTTTCCTTTGTACATCGAGATTTCTATTTTTCCTCTAGATCCACATTTGAAAACATCTTTCAACAAGTGTTATTTTGCAACATCTTCTCCTACATATTCTTCAACTTCGATTTCTTTGCTCTCTGCATCAATGACGTCTCTCGCATCAGGTGTTTTTATTTTTGTTTTCTCCATAGAATCTAATATTTCAAGAAGTTCTATCATCTCCATTTCCACAACTGGATTTGCTACAGGTCGCTCCGCACATGTTCTAGGTGGCATGGTGATGAAATCTTCTTCACACAAAGCTTAAATGAAACTATGTTTTTTATACCACTTGATGTTATAAAACTACCTCCTCTATCCTACATAAATTAAAATATGTGGCTCTGATACCACTTGATGGTATCTAAATATCTCCTTCACTTGCTTCTTACATAACCTAAATTCTGGGCTCTGATACTACTTGATGCAGCCCCCCCTTCTCTCCTTGGGGTTTTGTGTCCTCCTGATCAAAGATATTCAATTCACTGAGATGAATTGTCTCTTCAAGCCTCTTCTAGACACTGAAATCAATTTACATAGGCTCTCTTTGCGATTTCAGGCTTCAGGGGTTCCAGCCACTCCAAACACTTTTTCCCCCCAAATTGATTTGTACCTAGAGATACGGATCGAGCACCATGTTCCTACCTTGATCGACAGTTAAGGTGCATCCTTTTTTCCCACTTAGGATGACTTCTAGTCAATACTCCACTATTCCTGTTTTTCCTAGAGTGTGAATCCTCTGGAGTAAATATCCTCTCTCCATGTGTCCCTATGGATCCAATGGTCCATATTTATTTGGACTTCACGACTTTGCTATAAATCACCTTTTTATCCACACCAATCTCCTAGACTCTCTGATATGCATCCATGTATCCTCCTTGATACAAACAACTAGGATTTCACTTTGCTCCTTTGGGACTTCAATGACCCCACTCCTCGACACCTTCAATCCTCCGAACATAGAAAATTTTCAAGGACTCTAAGTTTATCCTCCACACAAATTCCCTAGATCTTGCAGTCTGGAAAGATCCCGACTCCTTTGAATGGATCTTACTCATTGGTTGGGGAATTTTCAGTGTCTCCTCCCTATTGAAGAACTCCTATCCACTATCTCTTCTGATCTTGTTCCAACTCGAACACTTTAACCTCTCAGAATGAATTCTTTGACACTTAGTCAAATGTCGACCATGTGCACACCTTGCAACAGGTTTCTTCAATTAACCCCTCTTGGGTGACTGTGCACTCCTTGCAACATTTCTTACAAAACTCAATTATTCCTCCTAAACGATATGACACTGAGTGTGTTTCCGCCTACGCACACCTTGTGTGGCCCTTTGCACTCTTTGCAAATAGAACTTATCGTTATCTCTCCTGATCTTCTGAGGTGAATTAGACTTAGTCAACACACACCTTGCGGACATTATGCACTCCTTGGAAATAGAACCTTCATGTTATCTCTTGCAAGCTTCTAATCCGAACTAGACTTAGTCAATGCACACCTTCTGAACACTATGCAATCCTTGCATGGGATCGAAGAAGAGAAACAATTGAAACTTATCTATTCCTCACATATGCATACATTCAACCATGAATTGCATTCATAAACACAAGAAAAAGTAAATAACAAAGAAATGCAAGTAAACAAAAATCCTACCATTCATTTGTTCAGATAGATAGAGTAACAACAATAAAATACATTTTGGATCAACACTTCTTTGTTATATTCATTTAAATGATATGTACATGGGATCATACAATCTCTATAAGATTCAATAGTCTCAACAATAAAAACTTCAACAGCTCTGAGTGACTCTTCAACAACATTCAACTAGCTTTTCAACAACCTCATTTGGGAAACAATACATGTATTTATATAAAAGATCTCATAGAGCTTTTCCCCCCCGTACCACCTTAGTGCTATCCTATCAAAATAAAATCTTTCAACTACTAAGGCTTATTACATTAAATGACTGGTACAAACAGATAAGAGTGAATGCTTAATATCTATACTGTTATTAACTACATTAAAGAAAATAAAATCTCCATCGATCTCACGCAATGGTTCAACCTCTAAACATTTAAGATCTTCTTTGATTACAATCTTTTCAATATATTTGTGTCACATGCCATCTCAAATTCAAAATCACTTCAAAGTGCATGTTATGACGTTGAGTTGTCCTACACTTTCGCTTTTGATGATGATGCTCCTGCATTAATATCTAAGTGAAGTATTCATATATATAATTAGTTTCCTCCCCAAAACCAAGGTAAACAAGTCTAAACCATCATATAAAGTAACTACAAAGAGACTTTATGCCTACACATACAATGCAAGGTATTTTGCAAGGATTTTGTTCCCTAGGTCGATGACTAAATAATCAATTACTTAAACCATCTATCATATAATAAGAGTGCCGATTTAATCCATATATGATTTGGATTCAACACTTTCTCCTTAATGATCCTTTATTTCTAGTCTTCCAAAGGGTCCACATGATAATCGTGGGTGAGATATCCTAGATCTTAGTAATAGTTAAAGTACTTAAAGGGCCATTTCCCTAATTTGATAGCAATTTTGATATTGATGCTACTAMCTATATCCTTTTTTAATATTATTCCTCCAAATGTGACACACTTTTTCAACAATATCACAACTAAATAAGATTCTATAAGCATTGTATTCCTTGATAMTAACACATCCACTACATCTTGTTATTTCTATCTAACCTCTATTCATGAATCATTATTTCAAGAGGATTTTTTTCTRATTCCTCTAAGGATACTAATGTTTCAATCTTTCCCCAAATTATAAGAACCCATATCTTCTACCAAAAACTATTTTTTTCTAATGGGTCTGATCTATTCATAGATTATACATGTTCATCCTTCATTGTGTACATATGCTATTTCCCCCTTTTTTCATCCTATGCTTTATAATCCTTCTCTCATGAAGATTATTAATTTCAAATCATAATTGAATCATATTATATGTGGCACGATTGTTCCATTTCCTTGGCCATAGATCCACTTCTTTCCACACTCTAAATATATATTTGTTCTTGGGAATAAATTGTTGTAGGAATATTTCCAAAAATATACATGATTTTTATCCCTCGTCATACGAACTAGTTACCAAAGATGATGAAATTACTATATAGAGAATGTTATTCCAAATATTTGATCTCTTGTGAATATATTTTACCTTTCTTATGCCATATTCTGGTTCATGAGAATGGGACTTTGATATTAGGATCTTACTTCATAAAAATGAAGGGTTTTGAAGCATACACAGTGATGGTTTTGGTATGAATGTTTCTTTTAAATGACTAAATATACTCAATCCCTAAAATCTAACCCACTTAGGCGTTTCCATTTTGTTCCAATATATTATCAAATTTCGTATCTTTTTCTTCTTGGATCCACTTTGATAATAATTTCCATTTAATCCCTAACTTTATTTCTGCAACTACACAAGATGGAACCAGGAAATTAAAACTAAGAATATTGGCATTGCTACATGAATTGATTGAATGTACCCCATCTTAATAGCCATAGAAGGATTATTTGGTCGAAATAAAGTTTCCCATAAACATCAATTAATAAACATTTAATTGATGTGGGATATATGAACATCAAAGAAAAAGGTGATTATGGAGACATGACATTCATTAAGAGAAATTTAAAATGTCATCTAACATTTTATGTCGATGAACTTACATTTTTCATGTTTAAAATTCAAGAAACAAGAAACAATTCTACTAATTGATTTACATCTCAAATTAGGTGATAGATAATCCAAACAAATATTATTTGTAATCTAATTATTATTAGATGGAATCCTAACTAATACTATTTCCTATCCATCCAATATGTTTTGGAAAATATTTCTAATAGATATTATTATTACAATTCTCTCTTTTTATTACAATAAATGAATTATTTTTAAAGTTACAAAATATTCAAAAATTGAACTCAAATAATAACAAAATATCACAAATAGTGTGAACACAAAATACTCATATTCTTAATAATGGTGCTAAAAGATACCATATTTTGGAATCGTCATTAAATTTTAACGTACATTCTGTTATGATCCAACACCTTAAAACTACTAAAAACTCAATGAATGCAATCCACCTTGAGGGGGGAAACTCATTTTACAATATGTCCAATTCAGAAGACAATATCAGACGAGATATGATGAGAAAAAAATTAGGTCTCTTATATATATATATATATATATATATATATATATATATATATATATATATATATATATATATATAAAAATATAAGAGACAAAAGGTAAAATTAAAATGAAAGGGTACAATGAAGGGTTCTAGTATACATAAAAATATAACACTATAATTGTAATAATTCAATATCTGGGGATTAATAAGAGGTTTTATACGTAACATGGGGATTTGTTTAGGGCTTAACATGTCCCTCCCATTCAAAAAAGTGTTTTCCTCAACACTTGACTAACTGCAAGTCTACATGAAGAAATCATCTTCCCATGTCACCTCTTCCACTGGTAGGTTCTTCCATATGATGAGGTACTCAATTATTTCTCGATTTATCAGTTCCTTAATCCTTGTTTCAAGGATTGTTTCCGATTATAGTATGATTTACCATTCTTCATTAATCTCTAGTAAAATAATTTGGACTAGGATATTGTTTATAATTACCATGTTTAAGAAAGAAACATGAAAGACTGAATGTACACGTGAACATGGGAGAAACTACAATTTGTAATCCATACTTCCAATCATTTGCAAAACCTTATAGAGGCCATAATATTTGGATTCTAATTTATTTTCCTTCTTTTGTTTCTTGAGGGAAATATGTTTATATGGTTGTATACTCATAAATATCCAATCCCGCACTTCAAATTCCCTTTCACTACGATATTGATATGCTTTTTGTTTCATCCTATTTTGTGAAATAACCAAGTTTTCCTTCAATAGTTTGAGAACATATTGTTGGTGCCTTATGTGTTCCTCTACTTCTTGAACCTTTATATTCATTTTTAGGGGCAATGTGATGAATGGAGGATGATATCCATAAATTTCTAGAAATGGGGGATTTTTTTATGAAGAATGGAAGGATGTATGGTATCACCATTATTCTAAGGGAAACCACTTGACCCATTATGTATTTTTATTAGATTCAAAGAAATAAGTATATCCTTCTAGACATTTATTTAGAATCTTAGTTTTCCCATCAAATTGAGGATGCTAAGATGAGTTGTGAGCTAATTGAGTTTGAAAACAGGAAAACAATTCAGTCCAAAAATTTATCGTGAAAGTTGGATCTCTAACGCTTACAATAATCTTGGGTGCTCCATGTAGATTTTGAACTATTGCAACTAATGTTTTGTCTATTCTACTTTCTTCAAGAGGTTGAGAAAGTGAAAAAAAATGGGAATACTTTGTTAGTTAATCCAATACTACCATGATGACAATATTTCCTTCATATTTGGGTAGACTTGTAATAAAATCCACTGAAACTTGTTCCTAATGTCGAGTTGGTATTGCTAAGGGTTGTAGGAGACCTGGAGTATTGATTGTCTCTCCCTTATTCTATTGGCATACCACACATTCATACATAAACTTATGAACATTAGTTTTAATACCTTCATAGAAAAAATATTTGATCCTATGGTGCATTTTCAAGAATCTTTAATCTCCTCCTATAGTAGAATCGTGCACTTTTATAAGGACCTTTTGTTTGAGTTGGAAATTATTACATAAATATAGGAGATCATAATACCATAGAAAATCATTATTTCATACAAATTTGTCTAATGAAATTGGGTCCTCTTTTATTTTTTGAATGATCTCGCATACCTCTTTATATTTCTTCCATTCTATCATTTCTTCTTCAACCCAATCAGAATGTGGAATAGAAATAACACATAGTTAACCTTCTATTTATTCTTCTTTCCTTGAAAGGGAATCTACTACAATAGTAAGTTTTACTTTTTTGTAGATAATTTCAAAGTCATAACCTAACATATTTGTAAACTAGTTTTTTCACTCTTCCAAATATAATAATTGCTCCAAGAAGTACTTCAAACTATCATGCTATTTTTTTACTTTGAAGTGTCTTCCTATTAGGTAAGGACACCATTTCTTAATTGCATGTAGTATGGCAAACATTTGTTTTTCATAAATAGGTTTGAGTGATTTTTTTCCTTTAAGTTGGTTTCTTTCAAAGGAAAAGGACCACCCTTCTTGCATTAAAACTACACCAATTCAATGGCATGAGGTATCACATGCCATGATAAAAAAAATTGTGAAGTCGGGTGTGGCCAAGAAAATAGTTGTACACATAGTGTGCTTACGTTTTTCAAAATCTTTGGTTCGTAATTGAATCCAAGAAAATGATTCCTTCTCTAATAATGTTGTTAGAGGTGTTTCTATTTGACCATAGTTATTAACAAATTTTCAATAATATCATGTCAATCTTAAGAATCCTCTATTTTTCTTCATCATTTTTGGAATTGGCCATTCCTTCATAGATTTAATTTTTTTTATGATCCACTTTTACAAATTCATGAGATACAATATCACCCAAATATTCCACATCTTGAACAAAAAGGAACACTTGGAAGGATTTGCATAAAGTTGTTTCTTGGGATTGCGTGTAACTTTATACAAAACAATTTAATTGAACTATTGATATTTGAAGAGGGATAACTTCGAAGAAAATAGGTGGTGTCTAAAGAAACCATTAGAAAACTTAATCAAATAAGCACATTGTGATCATACTATCACAAAGCTTATTAAACAAACAAACCATGTTCAATATTGGTATATGAATTACTTGTTACACATGATAATGTCCCAAGGGTTCTTCTATTTATATCTTCAAGATATAACCAATTTCCCTGGAATAAAAAATATCTTGTCCACATATAGCCATCGATGGTTAGAGTTGAATCCATCAAATCTATATTTTTTGTTAGTTCAACAAGGATGCTCGACCTGATCATCTACACATACAACTCCTAGTAAATTTCTTGGTTGGTGGATCCACCGATTGATTATATTTGACCGTTGGTTGAATATGCGATTGAAAGAATATTTGACTATTCAACCGACTGATGTAAATATATGGTCAATTTCCTAACCAAATGTTTCCATATGTAGGTAAACCACCTAAATGACTAATTCCAGGAGAAGTTTGATGAACCAATAGTACCCGAGGTTCCAACAACCCCCCATAATCACATGACTATGTAGATTCAAGAGGTGAAATTAAGTCAATATGGAACCTCCCCATAATTGTAGCTTCCTGAAGCCTGAGCATTGAGAGGATATTGACAAACCTAGATTGAGAGAAAGGTTTTGTAAATATATCAACAATACGATCAACTATTCTATAATAAACAAGAGAGACAATTTTCTCATGAACCAATTGTCTTAGCTGGTGAGCTTGAAGATCATCATGTTTCATCTTACTTTATGCAACAATATTTTCAACAACTTGAATGGAACTCCAAGTTCACCCAAAAGTTGGAAAATCCATATGACCCCTCTACCTACATTCATGATGCCATAATAATCTACCTTTGTAGTAAAAAAGGAGACCACATTCTTTTTCTTACACAACCAAACCACCATTCTAGTTCTGAAGAAAAAACACATAGCTAGAAATGGACTTCCAATCATCAGTGTCTCTTTCCTAGTAGGAGTCAGTGAAGCCGACCATCGAATCTAAACTTTGACAATACTTGATATCAAAATTAGTGGTGCCATTAAGATAGAGAAGACTCCTTTTGAATTATTTCCGGTGGCTTCCTCTAGGATCCTTCATAAAAAAAAATCACACTAACAAAAAATGAATGTTAGGTCCGTTGTGTGTGAGATAACTAATATTATCGATTGGTTGTCAATATAAAGTGGCAACAACTTTAGGATTTTGAAATTTTTTTTTCATCTTGACTCCAGATTGAAAAGGATTAAAACATGGATTACTATCTACCATATTTAAATTTGTCAATACATCCATGACATATTTAGATTTATAAATGAAGAAACTATCAGACCCAGGTAATACTTGGAGACCCAAAAATAAATGAAGAATACAAGATCTGTCATATCAATATAGTCAATAAGTTGTTTCTTCAATATAGTAATGAGATAAATGTTATTATTGGTTATGACAAGGTCATCAACATATATAGTAATAATCAAAGTGTTTCCATGAGTATGGAGTACATATAAACTGTGACCATATTCACAA
>ML786992.1:941448-976949 GCA_009831015.1 Picea engelmannii | reverse complement strand
TCACAGTCTCCTCTCTCAGAATACAATATTCACCATCATCCATAGCCGCAATACATTTCCCTCATAAAAGAGGGTTTCCTTCTAGGGAAAAAAACCCTAACATAATCTCTACCGTTAGATATGCGACCTTATAATGAACGGTCCATATTTACAATGAAATTACAATATACTTTTACAAGGAAATTTTTGCTTCGGGGGCTTCACCCCCAAATCCTCGCTGGGGCCCGCTTGCCCCCAGACCCCCCAGCCGGGGGGATGGACCCCCCGGACCCCGCAGAGGGGGTACCCCCCCTTTGCACTCCCCCGCGTGGAAGAGTGTACATACTTCTGGGGTGTAAATACTTCATGGGGTATAAACACGGCTAAAAGCAAGGACCTCTGAATCAGGAAGATAATCAGGCTCCACAACCAACATGCCACTAGAGAGGGAATTGGAATTTACCATCTACCTAAAATCGGGAACTGAATTGATAGCAAGAATGCTTGATGGGATGTCAACCCCGAAGTTACAAGAGTTAAAAATGCAACTGAAGGAGTTGATGGACCTAGGACTTATACATCCAAGTGTGTCACCATGGGTTGCGCCTGTTATTTTCATATGAAATAAGGATGGGTGTTGGAGACTCTGCATTGAATACTGTCAATTGAAAAAGGCAACGATGAAGAACCAATATCTATTGCCAAGGATAGACGATCTATTTGATCAAATGAAGGGCATGACGATGTTTTCGAATATCGAATTGAGATTAGGGTATCACTAGTTACATATCAAGGAGGAATACATTCCTAAGACCACCTTTAAAATGAGATTTGGAAATTACTATTTTACTTTTTACCGTTTGGACTCACAAATTCTCGAGGGGTATTTATGAGCTTGATGAACGAGGTGTTCCCCGAATACTTGGACAAGTTCATCCAAGTATTCATTGACGATATTTTGATGTATTCTTGGATGGAGGAGAATGATGAACACTTGTTCTTGGTACTACAATTTATATGAGGGAACAAATTGTTTGGAAACTATCGAAATGCTCGTTTTATTAAACGAAGATTCATTACTTAGGGAAATTCATGTTCGACGAAGGTATCTCTATGGATCCAATGAAGGGAGAAGATATTATTAAATGTCCTAAACCGACAAATGTACCATAAGTTCGTATATTAATGGGTTTAGCGGGATAATATCGGCAATTCGTCGAGGGTTTTATGAAGATATAAAATCCGATTATTGAATTGCAGAAGAAGAAAAATATGTTTTTTTGGATCGAGAAATGCCCAGAAGCATTTCAGAGGCTCAAGGAGATGTCGACGACAAAACTGATACTAAATGTCCTTGACATGGACAAGGACTTATTGGTATGCATTGATGCATCCAACAAAGGCTTAGGCAGAGTCTTGATGCAAAACGGTTAAGTGATCGCTTTCATCTCTAGAAAGTTAAGAAGGCAAGAGCAGAACTATGTGGCACACGATTTGGAGTTGTTATCCATTGTGTATTCCTTGAGAGTATGGAGACACTACCTTATTGGAAGGAAATTCAAACTAAAACCATACCATTGTGGGTTACAACACATCTTTATGCAAATCAACTTGAACGCGTGACAAAGGCGTTCATTAGAATTACTTAGCGAGTATGATTCTAAGATTACCTACATAAAAGGAAAAGTGAACAGAGTGGGTGATGCACTGAGTCAGAAACCACACATATTTTCGGTGATGTCTCTTCAGACTAATCTATTTAAAAATATTCTAAATTTACATCGTGACGATGACTGGTATAAAGAGGTTAAGGATTTTATCAGAATAAACACAATGATGGTACCAAAATTTGAGGGATTTACTATGGACAATGGCATATTATTGATATTTAACAATCAGATTTGTGTACCTCCCAACGAAGAGTTGAGGAGTTTGATCCTAAATGATACTCATAGAGAAGTGTACATGGCTCATCTAGGAGTCATGAAGATGAGGGAAGACCTTAAACCCTTATTCTTCTAGAAATCAATGAAGGTAGACATAGTCAACTAAGTGGCGAGATGTCTAGAATGTTAGCAAGTGAAGAATGAGCATAGACATATAAAATGATTACTACAACCATATTCCATTCCAAAATCGAAATGGGAGGTCATTTCGATGGATTTCATTCTTGTATTTCCCCTAACAGAAAGGAGACATGACTCAATTTTTTTAGTGGTTGACACTCTGACAAAGAATGCCCATTTTATTCTTGTGCATACGACATATCAAGCAGCTGACATAGCTATAGTTTTCATCAACAATATTGTGAGACTACATGGCATGCCTAAGAGCATTATATCCAATAAAGGATCGGTATTTATAGGATGATGTTGGACTAGTTCCCAAGAGGCCTTGGGAAACCAACTTAACTTTATTATTGCGTATCACTTGGGGGCCGGAGACATACGGGAAGAAAGAACAAACAAATCAAATCTTGGAGAATATGTTGCGTATCTACGTGATAGACCAACAAAATCATTGGGAATAATTCTTGGCACTGGTATAATTTTCATATAACAATAGCTATAAAAGCCCCATTAAGATGGTGCCATTCAAGTTTCTTTACGGGTGAATGTGTCAGACACCTTTGATTTGGGATCAGATTGAGGATAGGGTCTTGGTGGGACCATAAGTGATCCAAGAAATGGAATATCAAATGAAAACAATAATAAAAAGGATCAAGGAAGTGCATGATCGACATAAGAGTTATGTCGATGTGCATTGTGTCAACCGTAGTTATGAAGTTAGCGATCTAGTATTCTTGCGGGTGAAAATGCACAAGAGTTCGATCAAGTTTTGAAAGGGTGATAAACTCAATCCTAGGTTTGTGGGACCCTTTGAGGTTGTGGAAAGGAAGGGAACCGTGGCCTATCGAATTTCCTTGCCTGATTCTTTGAGTCATATGCAGGATGTTTTTCACATATCTGTTTTGAGAAATTATGTTAGTGATCCCACACATGTGATTGACATGAGTTCCTTTCAGGGATCAGATGAGGGTGTGCTCATGGTGGATCCAATCCTCATTTTAGGCCATTGCATTTGACAACCACGACATTGAACATTAGATCAGGTCAATGTCCAGTGGGAAAACTATAGTTTTCACTCGACGACCTAGGAGGACGCATATGATATGCATCAATAGTTTCCATTTTTGTTTGATAGCTAGACATATAGATATTGTGAGATATTTTATTTCGGAAATTATATACTATGAAGCTTCGAGACAAAGTTTAAAACAAGATGGGGTGTATGTAACATCCCTATCTTGTGAACATCTGATTGGACCTATTCTTTGAGGACACTTGTGTGCGAGTGATCTAGTTCATTATATGATTGATTTTTTCGATTATGGATCATGGTGGTGTTGTATATTTGATGATATGTTAGTTTGTTATATTGATATTGAAAAGTGATATTGACTGGTTTTTACTGAGTTTGCAGGACTCTGAGCTAATTAAGGATGTTGATGGCATCGATGGACCTCCTTGGACTTTGGATTGAGTTAGGGGGTGGATTATAATGGTTTGAGTGTTTTTGTTATTGCATATGTGACATATGACTAGTAGATTATGATGGTGATTTTGACCACTGACATGTTTCATTGATGGATGCAGGCTGACGATAGCTTGCCAACCAGAATCACATTTGGAGTAAATGGATCACACATGAAAATGAGAGACATTGAGGGAGAGGTGTGGCAGCAACCATGCCACAACCAACTAGCACTCCTGTCGTGGATCAAAATGTAGGTTAACGATTACCTAGTTTGAGAGATCTACGATGCCATGAGGGAAAAATGTGATAGTCACTCATAACGATTCTAAGGGGTGTGTAATAAGGCACGGTCCTTATTTCTTAGAGCCCCTTAGTCTCCCTCAAGGTCACCTGATGGAGTATTGACTCCATGGGTTTGACGTCTACCAAAATCAGTGAAAAGATGAGTGGCAGCCTTGGAGCACGTAGTGTATCTTGAAGGGCACGTTTCAATTTTAACACTCGTAAGTTATTGAACTCAGTACCTAGAAAACTATGTCTCCTTAGGAATTGATCATACTAAAAATGAATGTTGCATGAGTAAAGATTAATAATCATAAATTCCCTTAAAAAAAAATAAAAAAAAATACGAGCCTAGTAAATTTAAAATCCTAGGCCTAAGTAGAGCATGTGAACAAAAAAAAAACTAAAAGGACATTTAACCAAGGGGGGATGAAGAAATTTCAAACATAAATAATTAAAGTAAAATTTTAATGAAGGATTAAAATATTTAAAAGTTTAATTGATGGCTAAGTACAAACTTGCTAATTCAGAACTCAGACCAAAAAGGCGAAACTTAAAGAAAAAGGGGAATGCAGAACATAGTAGGAAATGTAGTGTTTGGAACTTTCTAATTTTGATCTCAACTAGACTTTAAGAAATGTGTCAGTCATTAAAGAAATGTAAGGGAATAAAAGGGACTTCGAGCAACATTTTTAGGAACACTTTTAGGTGGGTGAGGGAAATTGTCAAGTTAAATTATTTAATTAAATAAATTTATGGAACAACTAAGGGATCGGGTGACAAGTGTATGGGGGAGAATTTTCCTAATTTAAATTTTAATAAAAAGAATATAATGAGGGTTTGGCAACTAATCACTAAGAAAACTATTTAAAATGAATGGTGGATGCATAAAATGGATCATGTATGGTATGCATAAGGTTATGCTACCGAATTTCAATCTTGACTAAATTTTTTCTTGTGGGATTTGGGACAACGAGCTCAGATAATGAGTGGTAGCTCGACCTTGCAAGGGAAGCTGGGAGCTAGTTTTCTTTGGTTCTGATCATGTCCCCTTTGCGGCTCGGGGGGCTCGATGGGAAGAAGAGTACCCCTATATTTTGCTAGGAGGTACCAGTGAGGTCTCAATGGTTGGAAAGTAGGATTTGTACAAAGCGCAAGCACGTGAAAACATCAATAGAACCTTCACTTTATTTTAAGGTACACACGTATAAATTTTGAAATTTTAATTAATTGATTTGTATATGGATTTACATATAGATGGTAGGAGGTATGGGCTTGTGGATATGTGGGTGAATTTTGGGTTCCTCACTCTTTGATTTTGTTTTTATTGTATGGAAATATGATTCTCCCAAGAGAGACTTCATCCATCTGTATTTTATGGTCTCTATTGCATAACGAACTGCCCTTTTCTTTAATTATCTGTATTCTAATTCTGTTAGCGCAACAACCAATATCCATTCCATTTTTGTCTACATGCTTTTCTCTTATTCCTATATCACAGTGATAGTTTCACCAATTAGTTTATTTCTTGTTATATATGTTCACATGTGGTTTTAATTTTTTTTGTAATCTTATTTCTTGTAGCATAGCCTTTTGGTGCCTTTTAGTTTTATTTGCATGTAAAATTTTCTATTTTTCCTGAAGTGCATCAAGTTTTCCATTATGAAATTCTTCGCCCACAAATATTTAGCTCACTCCAACCCTGAGTTCGACCTCTCCTTATGTTCATGCCTAGAGCACCAAGTTTCCCTCCATCTTGTAGCTAGACTGCCCCCATACCTCTATGTTGCTTGACCCATTCTCATAATTTCATGTACCTCTACATGCTTGATGAAAATGTTCCTCTTCTTACTCAGGTGGATCCCATCAGTTTTGTCTTGGGGATTTCGTGTTGATCCCTTATCATTGATGTTCTTGTCTGACTCCAGATTCACTACATGATTCGTGAGGTGTGGAGGGGTCATTGAGGCATTTCCCATTTACCTGTGTTCCCTCGTGGACTCTCCCTTGGAGCCTTGCATATGGGTGGTTTTATTGATACACTTGACACCTGGAGGTTTGTTCTTGGCTTGGACACTTGGCTTTGAATTAATTGAGAAATGAACACATGACCCAATAATTTCGACTTTTTTTTTTTTATAATCCCTTTTTAAGTATTGTGATTTCAATTTTTTTTAATGGTTCACCTTCATTATGGATTCCCTTGCATTCCCACTCACATCGCTTCCATTTGTCTTAAATTTTTCATGGCTAGAACCTTATAAAAATGGATTGAGTGATGGGGATTCAATTTATTGGACTGTGTATTGTTTTTCTTTTTGGAATTTGTAACATCCCACTATTGCACACACAAAGGGAACTTATTCTTTGAGGACACTTGCTTGCAAGTGATCCATATTATTATACTATTGGACATTTGATTATGATTATGAGGTGTTATGGATTGATGACATGTTATTTTGTTGTATTGACATAGACAAGCGCTATTGACTTGGTTTTCCTGAGTGTTCGGGATTTTGGACCTCGAGGATGCAAAGGCATCGATGAAACCCCTTGGACTCCGGAGCAAATCAGAGAGTGGACAATGGGAGTTTGATTGTTGTATATATGACATTTGTGCATCTGATTAGATGATATGATTATGGATATTATTTTTGACATGATTAGTTGGTGATGCAGGCTAGCAATAGCTTGCCGACCAAACTCACATGTGGAGTAGAGGGGTCATGCATGACAAAAAGATACGTTGAGAGAGAGGTGTGGACAACAACTCTACCACAACCTACTAGCACTCCCATTGTGGCTCGAACTGTAGTTTAATGATTACCTAGTTCAAGAAGACCCACAATGATGTGAGGGAAGACTGCGGCAATCGCTCATGATGATTCTAAGGGGTGCACAATAATGTTGAGGCCTTATTCCTTAGAGGCCCTTACTCTCCCAGAATATCACCTGACGAAGTATTGACTCTAGGGGTTTTTTATGTCTACCAAGTCGGTGAAGAGGCGAGTGGCACCCTTGGAGCATGGAGTGCATCTTGAAGGGCACGTCGCACAAGGGAAACTGAATGAGGTGAGTGGCACCCTTGGAGAACCTAGTGCATCATGAAGAGAACGTCATGTTGTTAAATAATAAAAGAATAAACCTATATGGCCTTAGAATGAATAATGTGATGAGAAATATTTAAAACAATTTCCGTAATAAAATGTCGCCCAGCCTAGGAAAATAACGTCTAGGTCTAAGTGAAACTGGTGATAAAAAAATATGTATATTTATATAAAAATAATAATTTAATAAATAATTAAGAATCATAATCATAATTAATCATGTGACGAGAAGGGGGTAATCAATTCAATTAATTTATAAAAAAATCTTTTGGGAGATAAAATTTAAAAAGGGGGAAAAAGGGGAAATAATTGTTTTGTTACTTATGCTAATTAAAAATTTATTAATTTAAAAGGAAAAGGGGAAAATGGTAATATTGTACACTTGCCAATTTGAGTTTTAAATGAAAAGGGAAAGAGGGAAATTTAAAAGAATTAGGAAATTAGGAAAAAGAAGGAAACATAAAAAGAAAGTGGAAACACAAGGAAAAAGAAGAAAGACTAACTTAGTAAGGTATCTAGCATTTACCTTAAACCTTCCCAGTCATCTTACTCTCCTCAAGGTTGTTCTTCAGGCCTTTCCGATTTATTCCTTTTCCGCGTTGGCCACCCCAAAATTAATCCTCACAACTATTAAAAGCCTACAAAGAAACTTCATTTGGCAAGGCCTCAACACAGGGAAGAAAATAACGATAGTTAGTTGGGATAAACTCTGTCGGCCCAAGGAGCAAGGAGGCTTGGGATTATGGGATCCCTATATAATGAACAAGGTTCTAAGGACCAAAATTTGGTGGCAATGGTTAAAAATCCCTAAGGATCTCTGGGCCAGACTCTGGAGGCAGAAATATGCTCCAAATGTGGCAGAGAAGAACCTAATTCGTTGGAATGGGGACAACCTGGGCTCGTTAATTTGGATAGTGGCCAAGCAGAATAGACAACTGGTGAATCGACATGCCTTCTGGGAAATCAGAAATAGAGAGACTGCTCTTTTCTGGAAAGACTCCTGGTAACAATGGCCAGTTCTGGGCACTGAGGACTGGGCCCCCAACATCTGCACCCAAGCTCTATAGGCAGGCCTAACAAAAGTAGCTGACTATTGGAAGGACAATCCCCTGGGAGACACCTGGCATTGTTGGCACTTGGACAGGGAACGCATTAACCTGGAGGCGCGTGTGGATCTGGCACCTTGGCAAGAAGAGATGGCCAAACAAAAAATTCAAAAAATTGTAGGGGAGGATATCCTGCGGTGGGAATACAAGCCACAGGGCACCTTCAACATGCGGGAACCGTACCGGCTCAAAACTCAATTAGACCCCCTTCCTAATACAAAATTTTGGCGCAAACTCTGGAGTCTTAAACACTAGCCAAAAATCACCCTTTTCCTATGGCTTGTCACCCATTCAAGCATCCTAACCTCAGATAACCGCTTGAAAAGAGGCTTTGTTGAGCCCTCTTTATGCATACTTTATGGAGAGGCAGAGGAAACCATGAACCATCTCCTTAGTTCTTGCCATTACACTGCTCAAATCTGGGATCAAGCGGTGCTTATCATGTGCACCTCGGACCGCCACAGAGACAGCTTCCTCGAAACCATTACGAACTAGAGGGACTAGGCTTTCCACTCCCCCCTTCTCAATCATATTTGGAAACTTCTACCAGGATTTATCCTTTGGAAAACTTGGAAAGAAATTAACAGAAGACTCTTCAGAAGTTTCTCCCTCCCATGGAAACAGTGCTGGCATCAATGCTATCGTGACATCTTGGAAACTCTCCACCTTCAGAATTGGACCGACACAGACTTGACCAACATTCCCTCTGAACTCCCCATCCTTTAGCATTAGACTCCACTCCCTTCCCCTCCAGCTCTCCCCTCCTCTCCTCTGCCCCCCCCCTCTAGCAGCCCCTACTTTTGGTCTACTCCCCCAGAGGATTTCATCAAGCTCAATTTTGACGGGGCCTCTAAGGGCAATCCAGGTGCTGCAAGCTTCGGAATAGTCTTCTATGACCATCATGGGCACATCCTTCTCATAAGCGTAGGCTCCATTGGTCATTCCAAGAACAATGCAGTAGAACTCTAGGGTCTTATCAAGGGACTGAAAATAGACATCAAAAACGATTTCACCAAGTTAATCGTTGAGGGGGATTCTCAAATCATCATCAACTTGCTGTGGAGAATTTTAAATGGATCCAACCCAAACAAAATATCGCCTAGATGGAAACTTTTACATGGGCTACAGATCATTGTCGATTTACTGCGACCAAATCTGGCTATCATTCCTACCCACATCAGGAGGAAGGCGAATCAAGTTGCGGATGAACTGGCTAATCTGGGCACCAACTGGAGTGGGTCGGAACTCTTATGAAACTCAACCCTGGAACCTGATCACTCGATTCTCCAACATTGTATCCGCAAAGCTGGGACGGTGGATGCTCCCACGAATGGGGTGTTAGTGCGACACACATGGAATACAATGGAGGCAGGCACCAACCACCAGGGCATGGAGCCATGTGACGGGCTCATGCCATTGCCCGCCACCCTCCTCCAGCACTAACTAGCTCTCAATACGACGTCAATGTGCATTAATGCAGTCTCCCTCTCCTTATGTGCATCTTCACATGGCTCGGCTAGTGTTGTGTGTTCCTCGTCTCTGCTTGCGGTTCGAAGGGCTCCTCCCTTTGCTACCATGGCTTGATCCTGCTAGAATGATTCAGCTCATTGCAGCTCCTATTCACCTCCAGGCCTTCTGCCTCTGCCTGGTGCACCTTGTCTCTGCAGCCAGCTATAAGAAGAACATTATGTCGCTACCAAGGGGGAGGTCGCAGAGGGGTTCTCCTTGGAAACTCTGTCAGCCTTCAGTCTCGCCTCCCGACTCACCCTCCATCTTCTCTTCCCCTCCCCTCCAGCCTGAGCCTTACATTACTCCCTCTCCCACTCTGTCAGTTACACAGTTCAACTATCTAGCAATCATCCCCCGGATGCTGAGATTCCCCTCGTGTCTCCTTCTCACCCCGCCTATGGCTAAGCCAGCCCCTATACCAGTCTTGGAATCTCTAAGGAACTTAGGAGGTGAGCCTCTTCCTCTGCGTAAGCCTGGGAACACTGGACACCGATCCTCTAAATCCTTCAATGGCGAGAAGCTTAAAGAAAGCCTGGCCATTCTTTACAACTTGGTCTTTGAACTCCGCCAGGGGATGGATGACCTTCAATCTCACTTGCAAACCACAGATGAAAAGGTTTAGGTCCTTCTTTAGCTTCTCTCCTCCATGCACGAGGCTTACCACTCGAACCCGGCAGGAGCAACTTCAGTGCAGGAACCCTGTGCAGCTACCGATGGTGGAAACGTCACGAAGCAGTGCTCAGCAGAGTTCGGGATGGAATAGACCGAGCACGAGACCATGGATGTGGAGGTGAACTCAGCAGAGCGACCGAGGCAGGATACCATGAAAGATGCCGAGGGAACCGAGAGAAAAGAGAAGTTCAAGGTGCAATGGGCGGACTAGGTGACATATGTCGAGGAGGAACCTTGGACCGAGGACTTCCACGCCACCTGGCCAGGTTATATGCCAGATGTCTAGGCCTTTAGTGTTATCTCAGATCTTGTTAGCTGTTTTTAGTTTCAATTGATGACCAGGCTGTCTAGGAATTTTTTCTTCTTAGTTTATCTTTTTACTTATGCTGACTACTCTGCTGACTGGACTGGTTTCCCCTCTGTTGGGGCAGTCTAGTAATTACAGCATGACTATCTCTGTATTACTTAAAAAAAAAGAAGGTATCTAGCATTTAAGAACTTTTTGAATTAAACTCAACTAGTAAATTAGTAAGGGGGTAAGTCATTAAAATGTGTAAGGGAATATGGGGACACCTAGGAGCGATTATAGGAATGATTTTAGGTGGGTGAGGGAAATAAGAGTAACTAATTAATTAATGAAGTTAATTTATGGTGAAATGAATGGGATGGGTGACACATTTACAGGGAGGATTTTTACGAATTAAATTATTAAAAAATAAATTAAATCTCAATTTGGGAAATTAAATGACTTAGAAACTCTATATAAAGGAGGGAGGAGGAGGATGATGGGGTTGTTTTGTGATGTGTAACGTTACGCTGCAGAAATTTAGACTTGGCTGACTTAACTTTTGGGAGTTGGATACCCAACTCGGTGAGGAGTGGTAACTCGGCCTTACAAGGTGAGTTGGGAGCTAGTTGTTCTATGTTTTAGTGTGTGTGGAACCTTTGCAGCTCGGGGGCCTAACGGGGGAAGAATATCTCCCCTAGCATTGGCTAGGAGGTACCGGTGAAGTCTCATCGGTTAGGAAGAGGGAGATGCACAAAGAGCGCAGGACAACGACTTAGACTAGATGAATTGGTCTATGTTACGCTTATTTTGATTCTACATGGAAGATTCTTATTATACCTCATGCTTTCAATTCAATATTTTTAATTGGGTAAAGAAAATGTTTGACTTAGAATTTTAATTGATAACTTAATTTACCCCTAGCCTTAAGCTCATTGTTGACTTGACTCCTTTGGCAATCAATCCCTAAATGAAGTGATCATCCCATGGTTTTATTTATTTGTGTTGAGTTTTCACTTTTTACTTCGTCCTCATCCCTAGCTCATCAGTCCACACTTGAGTAGTCGACCAAGAGCCAGATCGACAGTTGTCACTTCGGTGTTAATAGACCTATAGATCCTAATTCCCTTCTTTTTTGTGCATGGATGATGATTGAAGGATGTGTTTGTCAAGTCATCTACCCCTATGGATTGTCTTTGGTTGATTGATGGTCATTGCACATTCTTGCAATTGAGTACCTCTATGTCTGACTTCTTAAACTCTCAAACCCTTGTGTTTCCTTGAAATATTATCATTGTTTTTCCTTGATCGATAACCTCTAAGTTGAGGGCCCAATATCTGCATTTTGGAATGTTTGTGTGTGGATTCATAGCTTTATTGAACAATCACGTGGTTTACAGTGGACAACTATTTATTCTTAAGGTTGCCTCATCATGGATAGCAAATTTTATATGCCTACAATTGTTGATATGTCTACACTCCTTCTTATGATAGGGCTGCTAGTTCTATATATATTTGCAATTTTATACAATGCCTGTGTTTCTTTTAGTTACACAGGAAACTTTTTCTAGTAGTTGCTTGATGGATTGGCAGTGAATCTACATGCAAATTTCAGTTTTCATTTCACATCAATTACCCTTTTTATGGTCTCCATTGCCTTTATTTCAACCACGCATCCTCTAGGTGTTTTTACATATCCTTATGGCTGCGTTTTATAGTGAATTTGTGCCCTGGATGGAAGTGGAATTCTTCATTGAAAGATGGTGTCCATATGTCGTTTGACAACGAATTCGGGCTTGAATGACAGTGGATTTATTTTGATTGATGGATATAATGCTCTACAATTTTTATATTGAAGGCGTGACCATTGCCAAACTATTGCACTACATTTTTTTTCATATTGAATGTGTTTTTAATGCTGGGCATCTTTCTCTATGTTTTTTTTTTTGAAGGCGTCTTCATTGCTGGATAGTTTTCTCTAGAGATTTTGCCATTTTTTATTAAACCGCAATCGTTGTCTATTTACCTGGCGAATTGCCCCTCTGCTTGAACTGCAATTTTTTTAACCTCTCAGCCTTAGTAATGCATTTTGATTTCAACTATTGGAATGTGATTTTCCAGCAGCTTTTAGTCGGATTTAATGGTGAAGTTATCACCCTATGTCTTCCTTACTCCCTCACGTGCTACCTTTGTTTTCGTTGATGAATCCCCAATGCCAACAAATTATTTATTTTTCCTTCTGGAAACTAATTAAGTGTCTGTAAATTTGTATTGCATTTTTAATGGTGCTATCTATGGTAGGGAATTGGTAACTGTGGTGTAACAACACTACTTTTAATTACTATTGCGATTTTACTTACTATTGTCAGCAAATTACGTGGTTGTGGTTGAGTGTTGCAATTTGATTATTTAATTAATGGGTATGGCGATTTGCGTATTTAATTATTGGTCGGGTATTTGGAGTTGGAGTATTGTGATTTTAGTATTTTATTTACTGGGTTGTGTATTGCAATTTTGACTTGAGTTTTGCAATTTAGTTACTACTGTGACAACGAGCAGGTAGACTCTATTAAAAGGAAGAAATATAATAATTTTATTTCTTTAACATCCTTTCCATTAATTCCTGATAGAAATAAGTCGACTCTATTATATAACTGCATTTAACATCAATTTGTGCATTGACTAACTTGACACTATTTACGAACAACAAGAAAGCTTTAATTTCTTTGAATAGCATCAAAGTGGAAATTAATCATAAACAAAAAATAACCTCAATTTGCATTGAATAGATTGACATGACATTTAGTTACAATAATAAGATAGCATTAAAGTTGCATGAATAGCGTATAAATGGATTTTATTTATAACCGCATAATAGCATTAAAATGGCATTACAATTGCATTGAAATGGAACTCATTTATTGACAACAACCACTTATATAAATTAGACAACAATTGCAAATTAATCGCCAACAGATTTATATATGATGGACATCATGATGTAAGTAATATTGTTGTTAGTGAAATAACGTGTGATATAAGGAGGTTGATTAATAGTGTTACATTAATAACGATACATACATTTGATATAGTTAATATCGTTAAGTGCGGTTAAATTGTTAAATGATAATTGTGTTATTGATTATTTAGGACTTGTCAATTAGGACAACATTGTCATTTAGATAATGAACCTGCCTAAGATCGCTTTTAAATGATGAGTAGTGCACTTAATTTAATAGAAACGTACCGTGCGGGAAAGCATGTTGATTTGTTGAGTTCTATTTTAGTTCACACTTGATAAAATTTATGTCTTTAGTAACATTCCAATAGTTTACCCTGCATGCCTAGACCTCTTACTTAACTTTAGGGATTCTTGGATGTTGTCGAGCCATTTATTGGATTGCACATTTGTTGAGCGATGCATTCATGCATCTTGTCTACTCATTTCTTGGGGGCGTAGGCATAGTCTTCCTATCAGTTATTTTGACCCTTAGCGAGTCAAATTTATCTTGAGTCCTTGGTCCAGATAGGTTAGGTAGCGCCAGGGTTATCACTACGTCTACCACCTAGGGACGACATGATTCCTGATGAGGGGATCATGACGTTCCCTATTGGATAGAAGCGAATGATAACTTGGTCGGAGTTGGTTCCTTCCGTGTGAGTGTTGTTGAGCATTGTAAGTTTTCTTTTGGCGCATGGGTTGAACACCTTCATGCATTTGGTTCACGCGTCTTGAGGGACTAGTAATTGGCCATCAAGGTCAATTTGTCAAGAGGGGGATGTTGTCCCTTAGCTTGTAGGCATTCTCTTGTTTGCATCGGGTAGGTAGTCATTTCTCCTTGTTGTTTTACACATGTTTTGCCCAGTTGATCTTGTGCTAGTGCATTGAGTCATAGATGTCTATTGCATGTTTAGCGGATGTGGTGTTGGCCATCAGGTGTGTTGTCTAGATGTAATCATTTTGTCATCTTGTTAAAAAGAAAAAAAAAGAAAAATTGCACTATTGCTTCACTGGTAGTCGTAACAACGGGGTTGTTACAGATGGTATCAGAGAAGGTTCAAATCGCGACTTGGGATCACTACATTGTTCATTGACATGCTATTGGATTGTAATGTTGCTAATTAATTTGAATTTTATTCATGCAGGAAATAATAGTTAGAGGACATCGCAGAGGCAAACGACAAGGTGTTAGGGGAGGAGGCATGATGCCTCCAACAACATCCACAGCTGAGGGGTATAACCCCCAGGGAGATGAACAGGTTGTTGGGCAGGAGTAGATAGTGGTGGATGATGTGGTTGGGCTGATGAGGTCTTTTCAGCACATGTTTGAGGTACTGATCAGCCGTTTAGATAGATATGAGGCTAGGGCCTTGGCTCCCCCTGAGGGTCCACCTCACACTCCATTTGGTGCTCGTAGCATTCACCGCGAACTCGAGAAGGTTAAATTTATCGATTTCTTTGGTGCCCCAGATGACGTAGCCGCCGAGGCATGGTTGGATAAAATGGCGATGTGCTTTGCACTTCGTGATTATACCTCCAACATGAAGGTTTGCATGGCAGTATTTTAACTAAAGTTGAGCACTCTTCTATGGTGGAAGACGCTCTTGAAACAATTGAACATGACCATCGAAGACATGCCATGGGAATTGTTTGAGGAACAGTTCCAAGAGAGGTACCTATCAGAGGAGTTAATTGAGCGTCAGCTCAACGAGTTCAATGCCTTATGACATAACGATTGTATGATGGCCGAGTACAAGGACCATTTTATGGAGTTGCTTTGGTATTCTCTACATCTTAATACTAAGAAACTTAAGGTCAACAATTTCATGTTCATTCTTAATGGCAACATGCATGCAAAGATTAGGATTTTGATGCCTCAGACCTTGCATCATGTCGTCTAGAATACCCTCATAGCAGAGGAGGAGATTATTAGCGAGGCTCAGAGCAGGAATCCAGTGAGATCAAAAGGGCAGGTGTCATCTGGTGCGCAAAAATGTCATACACCAGCCACATATATGCCTGGATATCATGGCTTCCAAAGGGGATCCACTTTAACTACACCTAGATGAAAAACGCCTCAATACCAGAATCCTTACCGAGGACCACCACATCAGCAACAACGTTGATCATAGCCGCAACAGTTTAGGCCTGTTCAACAGAACAAACTAGGATTCGAGGCCAATTGGTCGTTAGCTTCTACTTCGGGTACCAAGAGTACTGGACTGAAGAAGTGGCGGTGGACATGTGGGGATCCACACTACAAGCACAACTTCCCAGTGGAGAGGACTAGAGCATCTAGATTAGCTAGACCCACTACCATGAGAGATTTGGGAAAATCCCATCAGATTCATGCAATGGTGACTAACTGCCAAGTAGAGCACTAGTCGACTATGTTCGAGACGTTAGGTACCATCATTGACTAGACCCTTAGTATTTTGATAGATCCCAGTGCTATCGGGAGTTTCATTTTTGGTGCAGTGCTAAAAAGGATCAAGGTAAAGGAAGTCGAACAGGATGAGTTTAGCTTCATACAGATGGCTTCGGAAGCCAAACATAATGTTGGAGGAAATTTTATAGGTTGTACCCTTAACCTAGGAGATTTTTTCACTAGGGCCAACCTGTACGTCATGATATTAGGATCTCATGATGTTGTGATCGGCATGGACTTGTTGGAATGACATGAGACAATACTCAACTATAAGATGAAATGGTTGAGCTTGGTTGATGATGAGGGAAAAAGATGCATGATTGTAGGATGGCACCAGGGATTTTACCTGAGGTTCATCTCTTCATTGTAGCTATAGAATAGAATATGAAAGTGATGTAAGATTTATGCGATCCTTGCGTTAAACGATAAGGGAGTAGAGAAAGGTCTAGAACACCTTCTTGTGGTGAGAGATTTGTGGATTTATTCTCAAAGGAGTTACTTAGGATGTCTCTAGAAAGGGAATTGGATTTTACCATAGACCTAAAACCGGGGACTCAACCGATAGCTAGAACGCCTTATCGGATGATGACCCCATAGTTATAGGAGTTGAGAGTGCAACTGAAAGAATTGATGTACCTAGGACTGATATGTCCATGTGTGTCACTATGGGGTGTGCCTATTATTTTCATACAAAAGAAGGATGGGTTGTGGAGGATCTGCATTGACTATCATCAATTGAATAAGGAAATTATCAAGAATCAATATCTGTTGTCGAGGATTGATGATTTGTTCGATTAGATGAAGGGTTCTACGGTGTTCTCAAAGATCGACTTGCGATCAGGGTATCACTAGTTACATATCAAGGAGGATGACATCCCTAAGACCACCTTTAAAATGAGGTTTGGTCATTATGAGTTTATTATTTTATTGTTTTTACTGACAAACTCCCTAGGGGTATTTATGAGTTTGATGAACGAGGTGTTCCATGAATACTTAGACAAGTTCCTCCAAGTATTCATTGATGATATTTTGATTTACTCTTAGACAACGAAGGAGCATGACAAGCACTTGTGCTTGGTACTATAGTGTCTGCGAGAGAACAAATTGTATGTGAAGTTTTCCAAATGCTCATTTTATCAATCTAAGGTTCACTACTTAGGGAATTTCATCTCTGACGAAGGTACCGTCCTGGATCTAACAAAGGTTGAGGCTATTATGGAATGGCCTATGCCGATGAATGTCCTAGAAGTGCATAGATTCATGTGTTTAGCAGGATATTATCGATGGTTCGTCGAGGGATTTTCGAAGATAGCAAATCCGATCACGAAGTTGCATAAGAAGAATAAGAAGTTTGTTTGGACCAAGAAATGCGTGGAATCTTTTTGAAGGCTCAAGGAGTTGTTGACAACGACACCGATACTAAAGGTCCCTAACATCGACATGAAATTATTGGTATACATTGACACATCCAAGGAAGGCTTAGCCAAAGTCTTGATGTAATACGATCGAGTGATCGCCTACATCTCAAGGAAATTGAGAAGGCACGAGGAGAACTATACGACACATGATTTGGAGTTGTTAGCCATTGTTTTTTCCCTGAAGATTTGGAGACACTACCTACCTGGATGAAAATTTGAACTAAATATGGACCAATGTGGACTACAACAAATCTTTACATAAAGAGACTTGAACGCACAACAAGGGCATTGGTCGGAACTTCTTAGCAAGTGCGATTTCAAGATTGCTTACATAAAAGGAACAGTGAACCAAGTGGCAGATGCATTGAGTCGAAGACCACACATATTTTCGATGTTTCCTCTTCAGACGAATATACATGAAGATATTCTAACTTTACAATATGACGATGACTAGTACAAAGAGGTCGAGGATTTTATTGGACAAAACACAATGATGGTACCAAGATTTGAAGGATTTACATTTGACAATGATGGATTATTGAGGTTTTAAAAATGGATTTGTGTACCACCGAATGAAAATTTGAGGAGCTTGATCCTAAACAAGGCTCATAGAGTAGTATACATGAGTCACCCAGGAGTCGCGAAGATGAGGGTGAACCTTAAACCCTTATTCTTCTAGAAAGGAATGAAGGAAAACATAGTCAACCATGTGGCCAAATGTCTAGAATGTCAGTAGATAAAGGCCGAACATAGACATTGAGAAACATTACTACAACCGCATGCTATTCTAGAATTGAAATGAGAGGTTATTTCGATGGATTTTATTTTTGTATTTCCACTGACGGTAAGGAGACATGACTCAATTTTCATAGTAGTAGACACTCTAACGCAGATTTCTCATTTTATTCCTGTATGTACGATGTATCAGACACCTGACATAGGTAGAGTTTTCATCAGTGAGATTGTGAGGCTACATGGAATTCCTAAGAGAATTATATCCGATCGAGGATCGATGTTTACTGGATGATTTTGGACCAATTTCCAAGAGGCCTTGGGAACCCACCTTAACTTTCATACTGTGTATCACTCGGAGAACGACAGGTAGACCGAACGAATGAACCATACCTTGGAGGACATGTTTCTCTTGTACGTGATGAAACAAGAAAAGCGTCGGGAAGAATTCTTGCCACTTGTGGAATTCGCTTATAACAACAGTTACCAAAGAACCATTAAGATGGCACCTTTCCAGTTCCTTTATGGGTGACCATGTCGAATGCCTTTGATTTGGGATCAACTTGAGGATAGGGTCCTGGTGGGACCATAAGCGATCCAAGAAATGGAAGATCAAATGAAAACAATAAGACAAAGGATTAAAG
Source organism: Picea engelmannii (assembly GCA_009831015.1). Classification (NCBI taxonomy): domain Eukaryota; kingdom Viridiplantae; phylum Streptophyta; class Pinopsida; order Pinales; family Pinaceae; genus Picea; species Picea engelmannii. The sequence goes on along the minus strand of ML786992.1, from coordinate 958,248 downwards.
AAGTGCAGGATCAACATAAGAGCTATGTCGATGTGCACTGTGTCGACCATATTTACAAAGTTGACGATCGAGTCTTCTTGTGGGTAAAACTGCATAAGAGTTCAATCAAGTTTATAAATGGAGATAAACTCTCTACTAGGTTCATGGGACCTTTCGAGATTGTGGAGAGGAAGGGGCCCATGGCCTATTGACTATCCTTTCCTTATTCTTTGAGGCATATGCATGTTGTTTTTCATGTATCTATTTTGATAGTTTATATTAGTGACCCTACGCATATTATTGACATGATTTCCTTGTAGGTATCGGATGACGAGGCACTCATGGTTGAGCTGATACACATCCTGGATCATCGTATTCGATAGCTATGGTGTCGAACAATAGATTAGGTCAAGGTCTAGTGGGACAACTATAGTCCACACTCAGCGACCTAGGAGGACGCATATGATATGCACCAATAGTTTCCATTTTTGTTTGATAGATATAATTATGATATTGTGATACACATTACTTTGTCACCTATATACTTTGAAACTTCAAGACAAAGTTTAGACCAAGAGGAGGTGTATGTAAGATCCCTCTCTTGCACGCACTAGGCAAAATTATTCTTTGAGGACACTTGCTTGCAAGTGATCTATATTATTATATTATTGGACATTTGATTATGATTATGGGACATTATGGATTGGTGACATGTGATTTTGCTATATTGACATAGACAGGTGCTATTGACTTGGATTTTTTGAGTGTCTAGGATTTTAGACCTCGAGGATGCAGAGGCATCAATGAAACCCCTTGGACTCTAGACCAAGTTAGGGAGTGGACAATGGGGGTTTGACTTTTGTATATATGCCATTTGTGCATCTGATTAGATGATATGATTATGCATATCATTTCTGACATGCTTCGTTGGTGATGCAGGTTGACGATAGCTTCCCAACCAGAATCACATGTGGAGTAGAGGGGTCACGCATGACTACCAGAGATGTTGAGGGAGAGGTGTGGACGAAAACATTACCACAACCTACTAGCACTCCCATTGTGGCTCGAACTATAGGTTAATGGTTACCTAGTTAGAGAAGAACCATGATGTCGTGAGGGAAGAATGCAATAGTCGCTCACGATGATACTAAGGGGTCTGCAATAAGTCAGGGGCCTTATTCCTTAGATACCCTCAGTCTCCCACAAGATCACCTGACGGAGTATTGACTCCGGGGGTTTTTTATGTCTACCCAGTCAGTTAAGAGATGAGTGGCACCCTTGTAGCACAAAGTGCGTCCTGAAGGGCATGTCGTACAAGGGAAACAAAATGAGGTGAGGGGAACCCTTGGAGCACCTAGTGTGTCCTGAAGGGCGCATCACATTGTTAAATAATAAATTAATAAACCTATATGGCCTTAGAATGAATAATGTGATGAGAAATATTTAAAACAATTTCCCTAATAAAATGTCACCCAGCCTAGGAAAATAACGTCTAGGTCTAAGTGATACTTGTGATAAACAAATATGTATATTTATATAAAAATAAAAGTAAAAATAAAAAAATGATAATGATAATCATCATTAATCACGTGACGAGAAGGGGGTAAGAAACTCAATTAATTTATAAAAAAATCTTTTGGGAGATAAAATTTAAAAAGGGGGAAAAAAGGAAAATATTTTTTTTGTTACTTATGTTAATTAAAAATTTATTAATTAAAAAGGAAAGGGGGGAATTTAAAAGAATTAGGAAACCAGGAAAAAGCGGGAAACATAAAAAGAAAGGGGAAACACAAGGAAAAAGAAGAAAGACTAGCTTAGTAAGGTATCTAGCATTTAATAACTTTGTAAATTAAACTCAACTAGTAAATTAGTAAGGGGGTAAGTCATTAAAATGTGTAAGGGAATATGGGGACACCTAGGAGCGATTCTAGGAATGCTTTTAGGTGGGTGAGGGAAATAAGAGTAATTAATTAATTAATTAAATTAATTTCTGGTGCAATGAAGGGGATGGGTGACACATGTAGGGGGAGGTTTTTACAAAATAAATTATTAAACAATAAATTAAATGGGAGTTTGGGAAAGTAAATGAATTAGAAAATCTTTATAAAGGAGGGAGGAGGAGGAGGATGGGGATTTTCTGTGATGCATAACATTATGCTATAGAAATTTAGACTTGGCTAACTTAACTTGTGGGAGTTGGGATACCCATCTTGGAGAGGAGTGGTATCTCAGTATTGCGAGGCGAGATGGGAGTTAGTTGTTATCTTTTTCAGTGTGCGTGGCCCCTTTACACCTCGGGGGGATATGGGGAAAGAAGGGTACCCCTAGCATTGGATGGGAGATACTAGTGAAGTCTTATCGGTCGGCAAGCCGGAGTTTCATGGAGCACGCGAGACAAYGACTCAGACTAGAYGATTTGGATTATGGTATGCTTACTTTGATTTTGCATGGTAGCTTCTTATTATACCTYAGGATTTCAATTCTGTATTTTTAATTGGGTAAAGAAAATGTTTGAATTAGCATTTTAATTSATAACTTAATTTCCCCATAGCCTTAAGCTTGTTGTTGACTTGACTCCCTTGGAAAGAAGTCCCTAAATGYAGTGAGCATCCCATGGTTTTATTGATTTGTGTTGATTTTGCGCTTTTTACTTCGCCCTCATCCCTATCTCACCAGTGCAYGCTTGAGCAGTCGGACAGGAGCGAGATCGATGGTCGTCACTTCAGTGTTAATAGACCTATAGATCCTAATGCCCTACTTTTATGTGCTTGGATGATGAGAAAAGAATGTGTTTTTCGAGTCATCTACCCCTKTTGATTGTCCTTGGTTGATTGATGGTCATTTYACATTTTGGCGATYGAGTACCTGTGCGTTTGATTTCTTAAAATCTAAAACCCTTTTGTCTCCTTGAAAGATTATCATTGTTTTTCCTTGATTGATAACCTMTAAGTTRAAGGCCTAATMTMTRCRTTTTGGATTGTTTGCGTGTGGATTGATATCTTTATTGAACAAACACATGGTTTACAGTGGACAATAATTTATTCKTAAGGTTGCCTTATCATCGATAACTAATTTAATATGCCTACAATTGTTGATATGTCTACACTCCGTATTATGATAGGGCCGCTAGTTTTAGATATATTTGCAATTTTATACAATGCATGTGTTTCTTTCAGTTACACAACAAAAATTTTCTGGTAGTTGCTTAATGGATTGGCAGTGAATCTGGATGGAAATTTCAGTTTTCATTTCACATCGATTACCCTTTTTATGGTATTCCATTGACTTTATTTCAACCACACTTCCGCTAGGCATTTTTATATATTCTTATGGTTTCGTTTTACAACGAATTTGTGCCTTGGATGACAATGAAATTCTTCATTGAAAGTTGGTGTCCGAATGTCATTTGACAACAAATTTGAGCTCGAATGGAAGCGGATTTCTTTTGATTGATGGATATAATGCTTTGTGATTTTTATATTAAATGCATGACCATTGCCTAATTATTTCCCTGCGTTTTTTTTTTCATATTGAATATGTTTTTAATGCCGAACATCTTGCTCTACCTTTTTATTTATTGAAGGCATCTTCATTGCTGGATAGTTTGCTTTGGCAATTTTTCCATTTTTTATTAAACCACAATTGTTGTCGGTTTACCTGGTGAATTGCCCCTCTGCTTGGACTACATTTTCTTTAACCTCTCAACCTTAGTAATTCGTTTTGATTTAAAATATTGGAATGGGATTTCCCAGCAGCTTTCAGTCAGATTTAAGGGCGAAGTTATTACCCTGCATCTTCCTTAATCCCTCATGAGCTAGCTCCATTTTCATTGATGAACCCCCAAGGCTAGAAACTTCTTTATTTTTCCTTCTAGCATTGAATTAGGTGTCTATAAATTTGTATTGCAGTTTTAATGGTGCTATCTATGGAAGCGAATTGGTGATTGTGGTGTAACATCAATACTTTTAATTAATATTGCGATTTTACTTACTATTGTGAGCGAATTAGGTGGCTATGGTTGAGTGTTGTGATTTGATTATTTAATTACTAAGTATGGTGATTTGAGTATTTAATTACTAGTCAGGTATTGCAATTTGGAGTATTGTGATTTGGGTATTTTATTTATAGGGTTCCCTATTGTGATTTTGACTTGAGTTTTGCACTTTAATTACTATCATGATAGCGATGGGTAGACTCTATTAAAAGTAAACAATATAATAATTATATTTTGTTAACAACCTTTCCATTAATTCCTGAGAGCAAGAAGTCAACTCTATTATATAACCACATTTAGCATTAATTTGTGCATAGAATAACTTGACTTGACACTATTTACGAACAATAACAAATCTTTAATTTCTTTGAATAGCATCAGAGTGACGATTAATCATAAACAACAAATGACCTCAATTTGCGTTGAATATCTTGACATGACATTTAGTTACAAGAGTAAGATAACATTAAAGTTGCATGAATAGCATAGAAATGGATTTTATTTATAACTATATAACAACATTAAAATGACATTACAATTGCATTGAAATGGAACTCATTTATTGACAACAACCACTTATATAAATTAGACAACAAATGAAAATTAATTGCCAGCAAATTTATATATGATGGACAACATGATGTAGGTAATATTTTTGTTAGTGATATAACCTGTGATATAAGGAGGTTGATTAATAGTGTTACATTAATAACGATGTACATTTGATATAGTTAATATCATTAGGTATGGTTAAATTGTTAAATGTGAATTGTGTTATTGATTATTTAGGACTTGTCAATTAGGAAAACATTTTTGTTTATATAATGAACCTGTGTAAGATCGATTTTAAATGATAAGTAGTGAACTTAATTTAATAGACACGTACCGTGTGGGAAATTATATTGATTTTTTGAGTTCTTTTTTAGTTCACACTTGATAACGTTTATGTCTTTAGTAGCATTACAATAGTTTACCCTTCATGACTAGACCTCTTACTTAAACATAGGGATTCTTGGATGTCGTCGAGCCATTTATTGGATTGCGCATTTGTTGAGCGACATCTTCATGCATCTTGTCTACCCGTTGCTTGGGGGCATAAAAGTAGTCTTCTTGACAGTTATTTTGGCCCTTAGCGAGTCAGATTTATCTTGAGTCCTTGGTCTATATAGGTTAGGTAGCGCTAGGGTTATCGCCACGTCTACGACCTGGGGACAACATGATTCTTGATGAGGGGATCATGGCGTGCACTATTGGATAGCAGTGAATGATAAGTTTGCCGGAGTCAGTGCCTTCCATGTGAGTCTTGTTGTGTGTTGTAAGTTTGCTTTTGGCACATGGGCTGAACGCATTGATGTGTTCGGTTCGTGCGCCCTAAGTTTCTATTCATTGGTCGTCAAGGCCAATGTGTCGGGAGGGGGATGTTGTCCCTTATCTTATAGGCATGGTATTGTTTGCATCGGGCGGGTAGTCGTTTTTCCTTGTTGTTTTACACATGTTTCACCCAGTAGCTCTTGTGCTAGTGCATGGAGTAATATATGTATTTTTCCTATTGAGTGGGTGCGGTGCTCACTGTTAGGTGTGTTGTCTAGCTGTAATCTTTTTTTCATCCTATTAAAAAGAAAAAATATATATATATTGCATTGTTGCTTCGTTTGTAGTCGTAACGACGGGGTTGTTACAAAATTATTGTCTGGAATTTGTTTAAACAAGTGGAGACTTGTTTTTTTTTTTTTTTTTGACGTCCATTATTGTTGCCTCAATGAATGGGTTCTTCCTTCTCTTCCTTTCCATGGAATGACCCAATGTTCTACTTGTATCTGACAGAATATTTATTTGTAATTTATTATTCCATGGAAACAATGATTATGGGAGTGGTTATAATTAATGGTATTGATGTTTCTTGACAGAGAACGTAAGGAAAATAGTTATGTTGGAAGTGAATGTATGTTAGGAGACTTAATTGCTCTATCACAGTTTTAATTTTTTTTAGAATGGATCCTTACATCAAAGATCATGTGAATGGCAAGTGGCAGTTTTTATTTATTGGTTATAATAGTTTCAATTATGTTTTAGTACATAGATTTGTTTTAAGGGAGTTGTGGAATGCCAAAAGTATTAATTGATTTATAGCAGTTTCAAATTCATTTTAGAACAAAGAATTGCGTCCAAGGATAAGTGGTGTGCCATTAGCATTCAGTTGTTTTACAATAGTTGTAATTTCATTTAGAATAAAGAATTATTTTGTAGGATATGTGGAATGTCATTTAATATTTTAATTATAACACTTTTAATGCCGTTTTACTTTACCTTATATCAATTTAATGATTTCTGAATAAATTTTACGTTAAGGGACTTGTGGAATGGAATCAACGCTTTAATTGCTAGGAACATATTTAAACTGGTTCAGAATAGAGATTTAGGTTAAGTGACATGTGGAAAGGAAGCAATGAATGTTTTTCATTTGATAGTATTTTTAATTATTTAAGGACAACGAACTAACTCAGGAACAAGTGAATGGCAGTCGGATTTGTTTTCTTATTTAGTTGTTATAATTGTTTATGACATACATTAAGTTAAGAAACATATTGAAATTATTGATGTTGTTAGTGTAATCCTTGTATGATTATTTTTAAACAATAATTTATTAATTATAAGATGCTTCCTTATGATGTTCAAAGGGTTGTGCTTAAAGGAAAGTAGGGAAGCCTTGTTACATGTTAAATAATAATTATTAATGTTAAATAACAAATTCTTAAATTATAAGATCTTTCATTTTTGTATTGTTTTAAAGGGTTGTTTTTAAGAAAAGGAAGTTGAAAGCATTGCTATCCTTTAAAAAGAAGGAAGGGAAGTTTTGTTATATGCCTTTAAAATTAGAATGAGTTTGGATGCATTGTGCTATGAATAGTCCTTATGATGGTAACATGTTATTGAGATACATCTAGTTTGTTGCACAATTTTAAACATGCGTTGAATAAATCTACCTTGTGCCTCATTTAACATGATTGATTGGAGTGCTCTCATTTATAGATTTCATATAAGTTATGACAGTATATGTTTTGGAATTCTGGCACACTAGATTTTGTGTTAGGATTGGAGGTTTAGGAATTTTTAAGTTTGTTCCTTAGTTACTATCACACTTGTCACAATGTAGTGGCATGATTCCTTATGATGGGATCAAGGTGTGCATTTATAGATAAGTGCGTATGATAACCTGGACTTTTGTCATGCGCTTCCTGATGATGATGATGATGATTATTGAAATTGGTGTATTGTAAATTGTTTTTAATGCATGATTATGATTTTTTTTTCTCCCTCGTTGTGAAGGTTCAAGTTCATGTGTATCTTTTGTTGTTGGTTGCATCTTGATGACCTTGATGTTGTCTTTTATCTTAGTCATTTTTATTCTTTTCCCGATTGAATGTTCGTATGTTGCTTCAAGCTGCATGATGTGCTAGTATGCGAGGTCGTTACATTTATGTGTTTCATGAATTGTGTTCATTATGTTTTTCATCGAGTTGTGATCCTTGATTGTATTAATGTCGTTACTTTTCTCGTGCTTGAATAAAAAGAAACAAATAAACAATATATATATATATATATATATATATATATATATATACATTGTGTTTGTTAAGTGTCGCTTGTTTTTGTAACGACAAAGATCATTACACGATCTCAGTTGTCGATTCTCTAAAAGATTCCCTGTGCTACTCTAGCCATTAAAATTATGATTTTTTTCAATCTTCCAAGTCGAATTTAGTTTTGCAACTCCACAGATCAAATCCATTAAACCTGTCAAACAATCTAAATCATCTAAACATGTTTTTGTTCACGAATTTGGGGATTTCACTCTAATTTTCCCCCACTTTCCCAAAATTCATATTAGTTGAATATGTAATAATGAATATGCCTGATTCACACCCATTCTGGTCGATACAAGTTTAAAGTTTCAACCAGAATCTATGATACAAATATGTAACAAATCCAACCATTCACAGGCTAGGCACACTACGTCAAAAGCTCACTTCTGAACCAACTTCCAACTGTGATAATAATTAATTCGAAAACTAAGCATGAAATAAACACATGCACATTAATCAAGATCTATGCTACAACATGAAATAAATAAAAAACGTTCCATGCAAAACAAATAACCAGCAGACAAGCACACAAAAATACATTTGAGGGATAATTAAATACTCAACATAAAATTCATTGTACATAAAACACAGAGACCACTTATCTTTCCAAGTAAATATTCACCAACTGGATGTAGACCAAGGATGTTCCTACCAACCATATAAATTGTTGTTCTTTTACTCTCAACAACAGATCACCCCCGAGCCAGGGATATGAATCAACAAGGATGGGTCCTAGGCCAAATCTAAAACATACAACATTTGGGTAACTATCTCTTAGGTTTCCCAACCACACAACAAATCTAAATTTAAAACTCTATTCCCCCCTCATCTTACACAACCCAAAGAAATGAACACCTTTGTCTTCCATGCAGTCCCTCAGGTTATTCCATTTCTCTCTAGGCCTCTAGTGCTATTGGTTAGGAAATCACCCTACTGAAATATTCAAGGATTCTCAGTTGTGGACAATTCTCTCTGAAATTCCATCAATATCATGCACACAGGCATCCATTCCCTCATGAAATGATCGTTAATCCATTACAACCATCTAGCAATGGATCTCCTCCTCCAACCATTCGTTTCCATGCTCCCCCCCAAGAGCACATGAATTCAAAAAGAGTGAAATGAGGAATTCTAAAATGAAATGACTAACCAAGAGAAACCCCAAAACATCCCATGGGAAGGGTTTATATAATTACATGAAAACAAGAACCACATGGCCTTCCTCCCAAAAAGTTCATGTAACCCCTTTTCTCCATAAAATCAATTATGGGTAAATAAAATATAATAAAAAAATTACTTAGCCCCTTTATCCCCCTCTCTAGTGGAATCATAGACCCCTATATCTTTTTTCCTTATCCGTCCTCCAAACAACAGTGTATATTTTTATTAATGTATATAGATGTATTACATTTCCTAAGAACTCTAACCCCTTTTCAACTTTACTAGCTCACCAACCTAAGTCACAATTATATAATACATTATAGTTCATAAGGATTAAAACTGGGGTGTTACATTGATGATGGATCTTCATCGAATTTAATTTTTCAATCTTCTTCAAATTGGAACCGATCAAGAGGTCGGCTGACTAATTCATACCTCATCTCCTTATAGAAAAAAAATGCTAATCTTGTTAACAATAGTTAATTAATTTTCTTCATTTATTATTATTGGTCACCGTGATAATCTTTATTTTCTGTGTTTCTACTGTCGAAATGAAGAGTCCAAGATTTAGGACCTCGCTGATACCAACAAGGTAATCAGGTTCCATTATGGACGAAACTCCTAATATTAATTCCACGAAAATCTGGTTTATTTTTCTAACGTATTTATAGTTTTCTAAGGGTTTGATTTTATATTAATCATACTGGAATTGATTCCACAAAGTAAGGAGTGACTCTTGTATTTTCTATGCACAATTAACATTCCTTCGTCGGAATTCCAATTATTTGTATTTTTGGAAATTTATCCATAAGGCTATCTTGATTCGTGTTTATATATTTGTATGTTGTTTTTTTAATTCATTAAAACTATGTAAGTTTACATTTATATCATATTCACCATACATTCGTGCCCTATCTACCAGATATCGCATGGTAGATATCGCATATGTATAAGCATATACCCAAATGTTCTAAAATATTTTCTCTTTTACGAGAGCATGAATTTCTCATATATTATATTCTAATATCGGGTATGTGTGTGTTGTAATGTTTTCTTTCCCTTTTACTTGAATATGAACTTTCATATATTGCATATTTGAAAAAAAAACATAACTTGATAACCTTGGAATAGTCTATACAAAAGGTAGAAGAAGAATTACTTTAGATTTTGTAGTAAATAACCTATGTATTCGATTATTTCTGTAGTGATGTATGAGAAATTACAAGAATATATGTGGTAGATAATACATATCTGTAATGATAAACTTGAAAACAACTTAGAATAACACATAACCAAGTAAACATGTCTATCTTGTTCTTATGGCATTTCTATAGAACTAAAAATATATTCATTTCCTCTTTCAATGAATAAATCCTTCCAGATATTCTAAGGTAAAAATATATTCATTTCCTCTTTCAATGTATAAATCCTTCCAGATATTCTAAGGTTGTAAGGTATATAGGAAAGACACTATAATTACATTGAAAATTTTCTAGAGTTTAAATTTCATGGAATTATACACAGTGTATATAGATTCCCTTTCTCATGATTTCTAATTAAAATGAATAATTCTATATTATGAGATCCATGAGTAATGAATGTATGTAATTTAACTTCTATAGTATACATATATTTATGTAAATTTGATTTTATAGCTAACATACAAATCAATAATCCAACATGAGTAGGAATTGGTCAAATAAAATACATATCTATAACAACCAAGCTCGAAACAAATGGAACAACCAGGTTCCACCCAACTGTATATTCAAAACAATCAAGATTTCTTGTTTTGATCACCCACTAGTTTGAGAAAGACTCCATAAGGGTGAGCTGAGATCCGCCCCTTAGCCAAAAGTATCTTTGTATAGTTCAAAAAGTCATTTTCCTAACACATAAGTGCATACAGAGAAAATGTATTTTTCCTCAACATACTAAGAAATGTCTTGCCTCCCACATATGTTGTATATATCCTATATTCTTTTCCTAGGGATTTTCTTCCATCCATTTCCCTTGGAAATTATCATATTTACGAATCTTTGATTTTTAGGTTCTTCTAGTGATAAAACTCCACTTAGGACACTTGTTAAAATCAACTTTGAGTTAACTCAAACTTGTTCCCCACTCATGGAATCATAGCCAACTATTTTTAACCTGGATATTCCACTTGTTTCCTGCAATAATATATTAAAAACTCCTTTCTCATACATATGTCCATCAAAGAAGACAGTTGTAAAGTCAAAATCTTTCTCAATAGTCACAAATATAGTAATTAAATGTCTTAATAATATGAAGTATGAATTTCCATAAATGGTTTTTTTTAAGAAAAACAAATTAAATATCTTAATTCTATAGGGTATTACAATTTGTCAGTTGAACTAAGATTGTTTGAGTTCCTTTAATGTTGAGAAAGAGAGAGGGAAAAACTTTCCAAAATATTGCATAATTATTTTATTGTAAATCTGGCCTTAATATTCATCCCGAGTCTTAGCCCCTTGGTTGCCTCGACATCATTCCAATAATATCCTAGAACATATTGAGGGATAAAAGGAACTTGATGAGAATTTGTTCATGATGGCTTGGCATATTTTTGTCATTTCTTCTCATTTGTGACTACAAATATTTCTCTATGTGTTGGATTTGGGTTTAGTTTGATGGGATCATAGAGGTAAAATATATTTCTCTATTGAGACAATAAATTAGATATTTCCATCCACTCAATTTTGCATATGCCCAAAAACCTCAAATGAACCTAGAATCAACCTAAATACTCAAATCAACCTACAAAACAAACACTACTATAAATTACGTTCATACAAAGTAGACTCAAAGTAGCGTCCAATCAAAATTATGTCTTCAACTATAGGAGAATATATATAAAATAATAATAATAATAATCTATTTTTAAGGTCACGACCAAGCCAACACACCAAATTGGTTTATGAGACCCCCTTGTTTGTGGGACAAGGGACCCCCCTCCGCCCAGTGATTTGACTGGTAAAGTCTACAAAGGTATACATACCCTACCCCCCTTTGGATTTGAACCTGTAACCTTTTTAAGAGGAAACACATGTTCTTAACCATTAGGCCCACTCAGATATATATATATATATATATATATATATATATATATATATATATATATATATATATATATGTATGTATGTATGTATGTATGTATGTATGTATGTATGTATGTATGTATGTATGTATGTATGTAACAACCCCTCCCCGAAAATAAGCAGGGGGGTAGAGAACATTTATTATGATCTCATCTGAAAAACCCCTCCTCACTACTATGGTTGATGAAGATAGGGAGGATATGTGATTAATAAATATAAACATACAAAAGGAGGATAATATGCATAATAAGAACCCAATGATAATTCATTCATGATGGATTGGCATATTCTTCTCGTTTCTTCTAATTTGTGATTACAAATATTGCTTCATATGTTGGATTTAAGTTCAATTTAGGGGAATCATAGAAGTGAAATCCAATTGTCTACTGAGACAATAAATTAGAGGTTTTGATCCACTCAATTGATGATATGCAAAAAAACTTCAAATGAACTTAGGATTGACCTAAACACTCAAATAATTCTGCAACATAAACATTAGTATAAATTGTGTGTAACATCCCCAAAATAAATCTATTTTTAAAGTCTGAAATTTCGTAGGAAATTATTTCCATTTTTGGTAAATTCGAAATTGAATTTTTTTTGTCATTTATGGTAATTTTGAATTTTGAATTTAGTTAATTGTAATTAATGATTATGACTGTTGGGCAGAGATCTGATTTGACCCAACTAAGTACTTGACTATGACAATTGTATGAAAAAAAATTATTTTATATTTATTGTTGATGAACAAATGTTACAACCAGGTTAAAATCAGCTGACCATGACTCCATGAGTGGGGAACATGTTGGAACTACCTCAAGGTTGATTATTACAAGTGGAAAATCAAGAATTTGGCCATTGGCAGCCCCTGAAAATTAGGGATTTGGAAAGTTGCGAAAATTCCCAAGGGGAAAAAGAGCTAGGCACTTTTGCTTTTGGATATATAGCATATGCGAGGAGGTAGGACAGTGCCTAGTATGTTCGGGAAATAAATCTATCTCGTGCTATTACGAACACTACTTGTTGATTGTGAGGCAAGGAGAATATTGTTGAAACTGAAAGGCATTTGCTAAGGAGGAGTTCTGAGTTATCCCTCATGGATTCATGGTTAGGATAGGGGGTGAACAGGACAAGTGATTTGGCTGCCTTGTTCTAAGATTGGGAGGAACATGATTGTCCCATTTTTTGTTTGACAATTTTGTCCAGATATGTCTACTTTCTCCTTCTCTGTTTACATGTCATGATGAATTATTGGCTGGTACAATTCTATCTGTTTAATATATATATGAGGTACTCTATTATTAAATTATGAAGGAATGTAGTGATAAGTAGGATAGACTCTCATAGTTTAACCACAACTACTGAGTAAATTCTACTAAGTGATTGACTGGGACGAAATTGGATGGAAATTATACCAGGAACTATTGTTGTAATTATAAAAATTCTACTTCCTTAATTATGTTAGAAATTTCTGCTAGTTCAATGCACCTTGTATATCGGATTATTCTATTTAATAATCACTTCTCTCGAACAAAACCTAATATTTAGGAATATTACATACCTATACTACTGTGAGTAATCCTTGATTTTGGACGAATTACCATGTCATATTTAAACTATTGTTGGTCACAAAGGAAATTTCTCTAATAGTTTTATAGCAATGAGATAAAAGAAAACAAATACTATGGTAATAAATCATTATAGGAACAAATTAAATGTATTACAGACATGCTCACTGGAGGCATATATATTATAGGTATACACATGTTCGGTGATAGCCAAGATTCATTATCCACTTCAAAACTCTAAATGTAGAATAACGAATACACTGAAATAGGGATATGACCGATTTAGTCTTATCCACAAAAATCGACTGCAATCTATGAACGATGGAGAAATTCCTGTTCATTACACTTTAATATGTTCTTTATACAGAGGCAAGTTTTTGGCCCTTAGGGATTTCGTTTAAAACCTAAATACAGAGTTAAAACAACTGCCATATAAATATGGCACTATAACAACCCTAAGTAATTAATTAATTGTCCTGATTTAATAATTGTTTAATGCATATTAGTTAATTAATTAATAAATATGTGATTAATAAATATAAACATAAAAAAAGGAGGATAATATGCATAATAAGAACCCAATGATAATTCATTAATGATGGATTGGCATATTCTTGTCGTTTCTTCTAATTTGTGATTGCAAATATTGCTACATATGTTGGATTTAAGTTCAATTTGGGGGAATCGTAGAGGTGAAATCCAATTGTCTACTGAGACAATAAATTAAAGGTTTTGATCCACTCAATTGTTGATATGCACAAAAACTTCAAATGAACCCAAGATTGACCTAAACACTCAAATAATTTTTCAACATAAACATTAGTATAAATTGTATGTGTAACATCCCCAAAATAAATATATTTTTAAAGTCTGAAATTTCGTAGGAAATTATTTCCATTTTTGGTAAATTCGAAAATGGAAATTTTTTGTCATTTACTACAATTTCAAATTTCGAATTTAGTTAGTTGTAATTAATGATTATGACTATTGGGCAGAGATCTGATTTGACCCAACTAACTAGTTGACTATGAGTCTTGTATGAAACAATTTATTTTATATTTATTGCTGATGGACAAATGGAACAACCAAGTTAAAATCAACTGACCATGACTCCATGAGTGGGGAACATGTTGGAACTACCTCATGTTGATTATTACAAGTGAAAAATCAAGAATTTGGCCATTGGCAGCCCCTGAAAATCAAGGATTTGGAAAGCTGGGAAAATTCCCAAGGGGAAAAAGAACTAGGCACTTTTTCTTTTGGATGTATAGCATATGGGAGGAGGTAGGAAACTACCTAGTATGTTCGGGAAGGAAATCTATCTCGTGCTAATACGAACACTACTTGCTAATTGTGAGGCAAGGAGAATACTATTGAAACTGAAAGGCATTTGTTGAGGAGGAGTTCTGAGTTATCCCTCATGGACTCATGGTCAGGCTAGGGGATGAACATGACAAGTGATTTGGCTGCCCTATTCTAAGATTGGAAGGAACATGGTTGTTCCATTTGTTGTTTGAATTTTTTTTCTAGATATGTCTACTTTCTCCTTCTTTGTTTATGATCAGGGGGTCAAATTTTGCTCTAAAATTCAAAGTGCTCAGAATCACTTCAAATCGAACGAGAGCATAGGCCTCATCGTTGCGAACCCAACGCAACTCATTTCATCTCCAACGGACATCGGGAGTGAGAGATATCACGATCTGCTTGAATCGTTAAAAAAAAAAAGCATGGTGACTGTACAGTCCGTATAGTCCGTACAGGCTGACGTGGTAGATTCTGTATGTTGACGTGGTAAAGGTGATGTGGCAATTTTGTATTGGCAGATGTGGTCGAATTGGAATATGCCATGTGGAATCATTTTGGTCAATGGTAAGGTGCCATGTGGCCCAGTCATGGCACCCCGGTATTGGTTGTTATTAAAATTGTGTGGGGTTCGTGGGGGTCAAACCCCAGACCTCCCTTTGGCTTCGTGCTTTGGTAGAGTGTGGGATACCACTAGCCCACACATTGTTCCTTGTAAACAATATGTAATATAAGCTATTTCAATTTTTTTTATGTAACGGTCGACGCAGGGGTCCGGGCTGGGGCTTAGCCCTAGCCCCGGGTCACATTTATATTGCATTCGACCATAACCTCCGATGAATGGAATGCGTGGGGTTGTCAAAATATATATAGCCCATGATTATATGTGTTACACCATGTGACTTCAACCTTAGCACGGGGGGGGGGGTTTGCAAACGGTTGGGTTCTTTTTCTATCTCGAGGTCATATCGTGACTCTCATGTGCCCAAGTGCTAGGCGGTTAGGGGCTGGCAAGCCCATAACCGTCCTATAGTTATCCCCGTTGGCACGGTTGCATCTGGTGCTGGGTTTTCACGCTTTAAATTATGTGTGTGCTAGGTTGAATGAACAAGGGTGCAATTTGTAGATGCGGAGACAACAAGCTTGAAGGAGGGACTTCCAAGAAGCATAACTTCTTCGTTTTTTTGGCCAAACAAGGTGCTGAAAAAGCCTAGCTAGGGGTTTTTGGATGCTCTGAAGCCATTGGAGCAGTCTGTTGGTCAATTTGAGCATTGTAAAGCACGTTTTTGAGCACTTTGAGCAATTAATAATAATGATCCATTGGAAGCTGGACCAGGAGATGTAGCCGAAGAGAGGGGTGGACTCCTTTATCAGTTGTTGTGTTTATGTGCTTATGTTCATTGATTATGCTATTGTTTATTTGCATCTTTAATGAGTAAATTCTATTAATGATGTGTTGCAAAGTTGATCCATTTTCTTTTAACACATAAACTTTATTTGCAAATATTTTCAAGATTTCAAGTCTTCTTCATTTTTAGATCAAGTTGCTATCAAAGCACTGGTTTTTGAAGACTTGATTGTTTGCAAGTCTTTTGTTTTCTGATGCTCACAAGGTTGAAACTTACAATAGGAGATGATCAACTTGTGGAGCCAATTTCACATCCTTCAAGGAGGAAGCATATACAATCACCACAAGTTTCAAGGAGGCATTCACCAAGTATGGCTCAGGAAGAAAGTCATGAACGTGTTCCTACAGAAGATGAAGATCTCAGAAAAGTTGTCATGGAAATGAAAGAGATGATGAAGAGCTTGATGGAAAGGAATGCATTGTTGCAACGTGAAGGCTCCAACCCTTCAAAGCATGAAGGAAGCAGTGGTGACAAAACTCCAAATGGAAATGGAGGGAATGGTGCTTCTCCACCACCCTCTCCTCCATCTTCTTCTTCTTCTTCTTCTTCTACCAGTTCAAGACCTCTTCTGAATTCTCCAAAGGGACATGGTAAGACTCCTTCGCAAATTCCTTCATTAAA
>ML786992.1:926622-938609 GCA_009831015.1 Picea engelmannii | reverse complement strand
AAGGGTGAGGGAACTATACCCTCATCTTCACATAGACTGAAAATAGTCTTTTGGAGGTCCAAAATCTTCCCAATGGGGAGGTGTGATCAGGGGATTAAATTTTGCTCAAAAATTCAAAGTTCTCAGAATCGCTTCAAATCAAACGAGAGCGTAGGACTTGTCCTTGATAACCCAATGCAACTTGTTTCATCTCAAACGGATGTCGGGAGCGAGAGATATCGCGATCGGTTTGAATCGTTAAACAGGTAAAAGAAAGGACACTGACTCTATAGTCTGTACAGTCCGTACAGGATAACGTGGCAGAGTCTGTATGCTGACGTGGTAGTTTTGGATTGGAAAACGTGGTCGAATCAGAATACGACACGTGGTATCATTTTTTTCATTGGTAAGGTGGCACGTGGCCCAGTCATGGGCTGCCACATGGCACCTTGGTATTGGTTATTGGTTGTTATTAAAATTGTGTGGGGTCTGTGGGGGTCCAACCCTAGACCTCCCTTTGGCTCCACGATTTGGTAGAGTGTGGGATACAACTAGCCCACACATTGTTTCTTGTAAACAATATGTAATATAATCTATTTCAATTTGTTTTATGTAACGGTCGGCGCGGGGGTCCGGGCTAAGGTTTAGCCCCAGCCCCCGGTCACATTTATATTGCATTCGACCATAACCTCTGGTGAATGGCACACGTAGGGTTTTTAAAATATATATAGCTCGTGGTTATATGTGTTACACCATGTGACTTCAACCTTAGCGCGGGGGGTTTGCAAATGGTTGGGTTCTTTTTCTAGCCCGAGGTCATATCGTGACTCTCATGTGCCCGAGTGCTAGGCGGTTAGGGGCTGGCGCACCCATAACCATCCTACAGTTCGCACCATTGGCGCAGTTGCATCCAGTGTTGGGTTTTCACGATTTAAATAGTGTGTGTGCTAGGTTGAATGAACAAGGGTGAAATTTGTAGATGTAGAGACAACAAGCTTGAAGGAGGGACTTCCAAGAAGCATAACTTCTTCATTTTTTGGCCAAACGAGGTGCCTAAAAAGCCCAGCTAGGGGTTTTTGGATGCTCTAAAGCCATTGGAGTAGTATCTTGGTCAATTTGAGCATTGTAAAGCACGTTTTTGAGAACTTTTAGCAATTAATAATAATGATCCATTGGAATATGGACCAGGAGATGTATCCCAAGAGAGGGGTGAACTCCTTTATCAGTTGTTGTATTTATGTGCTTATGTTCATTGATTATGCTGCTGTTTATTTGCATATTTAATGAGTAAATTCTATTAATGATGTGTTGCAAAGTTGATCCATTTTCTTTTAACACATAAACTTTATTTGCAAATATTTTCAGGATTTCAAATCTTCTTCATTTTTAGATCAGTTTACATGTCGTGATGAATTATTGGATGGTAGGATTCTATCTATTTAATACATATATGAGGTGCTCTGTTATTAAATTATGAAGGAATGTAGTGATAAGTAGGATAGACTCTGATAGCTTAACCACAGCTACCAAGTAAATTCTACTAAGTAATTGAATGGGATGAAATTAGATGGAAATTATACCAGGAACTGTAACTATAATTATAAAAATTCTACTTCATTAATTATGTTAGAAATTTCTGCGAGTTCGATGCACCTTGTATATCTGATTATTCTATTTAATAATCACTTCTCTGGAATTAAACCTGAGATTTACAAATATTACATACCTATACTATCTACATATATCTCTATGAATAATCCTTGATTTTGGATGAATTACCGTGTCATATTTAAACTACTGTTGCAAATGATTATATTTAGTTGGAGATAACTATGTATGCAAGTACCTATAGAAATATATATGTATGAAAATAACCATACAAATTACAATACTTGTTGGAGAAAGCCTATATATATATATATCAATAGGTTTTAATGATAAATTGGAGGACGATTAGGTCTAGCTGACCATATATTAAGTTCTGGAAATAATATATGAAAACAAATCAAATATGTCAACGCAAACGATGTTCTGGAACTAAATACTAGAGGTGCGAACGCCCGATGAATTCAAAGATATTCTAGAACCCTTAAATGGATTTACACATATTCTGATAAATTCAAAAATTCATAGCTTTGTGAACAAAAATATAAATCGTCCCAGTATCTGTAATATTCTGATAGCAATGAGATAAAAGAAAACAAATAGTATGATTGGTCACAAAGGAAATTTATGGAAAATAAATCATTATAGGAACAAATTAAATGCATTATAGACATGCTGACCGGAGTCATATATTATAGGTATACACATGTTCGGTGATTTGTGAGAGTCATTATCCACTTCAGAACTCTAAATGTAGCATAATGAATATACCAAAACAACGATATGACCGATTTAGTCTTATCCAGGAAAATTGACTACAATCTATCAAGAATGGAGAAATTCCTGTTCATTACACTTTAATATGTTGTTTATACAGAGGCAAGGTTTCAACCCTTAGGGATTTCGTTTAAAACCTAAATACAGAGTTAAAACAACTGCCATAGAAATCTGACATTGTAACAACCCTAAGTAATTAATTAATTGCCCTGATTTAATAATTGTTGAATGTAGATTAGTTAATTAATTAATTAATTAATTGTCTTGATTTAATAATTGTTTAATTTATATTAGTTAATTAATTAATTAATTAGTTTCATGATTAAATATTTGGTTATTGAATTTGAGTTTAATAAATTTTAATTTATTAAATGAAAACTTAACATATCAAATGAGGGAACCATTTAAAAAAAAGGGAATAAGGTGGTTGGCATTGAATGGAGGGATAAGGTGGGTGAGTCTTAATGAAAGGGAGTAGACAGTGAATGAGAGAGGGGAAAAGGAAGATAAGAGGAGGAAAAAACATTCGAGGGGGGAACTTTTGGATTTTGGGGAGAGAGCATCATTTTGAGAGGGGAGGACTATATTACTAGTTTTTTTTTGCTGGAGGAAATTGTTGGAATTTGGTGCACTAAGATAGGGGGAAACTGTTGCTGGGAGTTTTGGGCTCGGGGGCCAGGAATCCTTACAGAATCCTGGAGCTAGGGAGTCGAACAGGCTCTATTCCTAGCTAGCTGGGAGGTTATTCAGTTTTGGGCAGAGTATCAAGCAGAGTTGGAGAATAGCAAGTAGCATCAGTTAGAGGTATGTATTTTCATTATTATGCTTTGTTATGTAATTTATTATGATGCTTCTCATAAATTTTAATTATGTTGAATAATGAATGGTTATATGTTGAATAAGGAAATTGTAAATATGTTAGGATAGCATTTCTCTCATTAAATTTATGTTTTATAAGGCTCTATTGGAAGAGACCTTACACATGGTATCAGAGACCTAGTTTAAAAAAACTTGGACCAGGGCCTACCCACCTACCCAATTTAGGAAGAGAATTGTTCCCACCCAAAAACTTAAACAACCCCCACCAAGAAATTTAAACAACTTTTAATTAGTTATATTGAAACCCTGAATAAATTGTATAGGGTAAACATATATTGAAATTAACTCTGAAACCCTTTAATCAGATATAAATCTAGGCCCAAGGGCCAACCTCAGACTCAAAGATCCAGCTCCATCTCCACCTAACCTGCAAACCAAACCCACTAATATCTATTATATACAGATCTATATATAAACA
Source organism: Picea engelmannii (assembly GCA_009831015.1). Taxonomy (NCBI): domain Eukaryota; kingdom Viridiplantae; phylum Streptophyta; class Pinopsida; order Pinales; family Pinaceae; genus Picea; species Picea engelmannii. The sequence goes on along the minus strand of ML786992.1, from coordinate 934,951 downwards.
TTATGCTCATTGAAAGTAAAAATGGTATAATATTTATAACATATTGAAAGTGACAAACAATAAAACATATATATATCAATTCTGTTCTAACATTGAACTTCTAAACAAAGCCTATAAATATTAGTATAAATAAAAATAAAAATATTAGTATATAAATAAACATATATTAAAAAATAGGGGGATTTATTTAAAACAAAAACAAATATACATATATAATATAATGTATAAGAAAATTTTATTTATTTATTAATTAAAAAAAAGAAGAGAAAAGTAGGGTTTCGTTCTGAAATCCCACCATCGCCAAGCCCAAGACTTAAGCATTGTGCTCTACGCAGCTCAAACCACACAACTGAGTTAAAAAAAAAGGGGCACAAAGGCCTAGCTCCCCCTCCATGTGATCTGCATCAACAACAAGACAGGATCAAACACACAATATCAAATCAAAGTTTAAAACTCTCAAGCACTCACATCAAGTATTTAGGATAGCACCCATACACAAGGTGCTGAGAGAGACAACACAAGAACACAATATCAAATGAATCCCGACACATAGGACCTAGCTCTAAGTCACAAGGGAGGAGCCCATGATGGTGGGTTATGTGTGCACAATACCTTGGACTGTCATGTATTTGAAACTACTTGTGTTGTACAGATTTATGCTAGTAGTTATCACCTTTTTGGACTCCGTTGGCACTGTTCTGAGATAGATTGTGATGTACTCTTACTGTAGGATCTGCTGCAGATTTTTCTTAGTATAAAATCTTCCAATTATGGTTAAAAAAAAATTAAAAAAATTCATGGATATATTGAAGAGGGCTAGCTCTGCAACCCATTTTTAAATGGACGATAAAAAAAAAATTACATTGACATATATGCAATCTATTCAACAGAGTACTGTCCATTTATGTACACAATATCAAATCAAAGCCCAGCACCAAACTAAAGCCAAGCGCAAATCCCACAAGGGAGCATAGTGTGCACAATAGAGTAAATATATATATATATATATATATATATATATATATATATATATATAGAAAGGCTTAGCTCCCTCTCCAGATCCATGCAACCTGCAGCACATCACATAAGACATCATAGCCATGCACAGGTGCCAAGCCCGATACCTTTACACATGTCTCCCTCTCCAGATCCATGTGACCTGCAAACTAAACACAAGTAAGTCGAGACCAGATGCCAAATTTTGAGCAGAATCAATGTTTGAATAGCTGGGTCAAACGCGACAGGAAATCGTGACTCATAGCGGAGGCAAAGGAGGTCGAGCGATCCGAGAAGTTCCAAGGTAGATTTCTCCTTTCGAGCCTAAGTACAAAGTAGGAGGAAATGGCTAGGGCTTGGTAGAAGGAATTGACGTATAGTTCCTAGGTGGTCATCCACAACAGATAGGGTTTCATTTGAATGGAGGAAAAGAATCATGTGAATGGGAATTGGCCAAAAGGGTATGCCAAGGTAAAAACAAAGGTTGGGATTCTTTGTCTTTTTCCCTTTGTATACTTTCAAATCCAAGAGAAAAAGAGAAACAATGCTTTTTAATAAAGAAAAGGCAGGCAAGGAACCAAGACCCAAGACAACACCAATACATAAGGTTCCAAGGGAAGAGCCCACGGGCCCATTTGTTGTGCATTAAGCTGAACCTGTAAGACTACCAAGCTTCAAGTTACACATGCTACCAATCAAAAGTCAAATACCAAATCTAATTAGAACTCCTTGATTGAGCGTGAATCCGTAGAGATTGGTTTCCTTATGAGTCACTACCAAGTCACAAGCATCAAACAACGCAACACATCACAAGCCAATGCACAAGACTAGATGTGCACCAAGTCAAGATTCAACATACAATATAGTCCTCAAGACCGATACCAAGAGCCAAAGGAGGAGCCCATGAGGGCATAGTTGTAGCCCGCAGGCCTTTGCAAAAGTGATCAAGGGAGGAACTAGCAAGGGAAACAAAGGAGCGCACTACAAATCGAAACAAGGGAGGATCCCACAAGAAAAAAAACAGAAGTCACCTTTGATGGGGATATTCATTTCAGACACACCACCAAAAAGATAAGCCACCAAAGAAAACAAACAAGAAAATAGATAATCCACCAAACCCACAGCCCAATGCACCAATCCATGCACTACTCACAGCAACTCAGTGCGAGAACCACGAAGGAGGTGTAGAGGGAACGACCAGAGAGGTCGACTGTGTAGCCAGGGACCTCGAAAAAAAAATGGAAGAGGGGGAAAACGAGCGTTCAGGTTTAGATAAGGAAGGTGATGGAGAAAGCGAGGGTGGGGCACGTGGGCTTCATGCGTGCCTACACCTTATTATTTTATTTTTTTATTATTTTATTTTTTATTATTTTATTATTTTGATTATTGTAATTTTTTTTTTAATTCATCATTATTTTATTTCTTTTTATTTAAAATTAGATTTTAAATGCTTATTTAGTTTAAATTCTGATTATTTAGTAAAATCCATTTTTTTTTTTAGTTTAAACAGGGTTTAATCTTTAATGAAGTTTAATCTTTAAGTTAATAATAAAATTTAGTTAAGCTTTAATTATATATTGAATTTTTTCTTAAAACAAAATTAAAGTAGTCTATTAGTGACTAATAAAATAGAATGGTTAATTAACTAAGTAAGCATTTAGTGTTAACGATAAATTATGTTAAAACATGACATTAGGATACAAAAAAAAAAATTGATTGAATTTATGTTGGAGTGGACAAGTTTTGAACTGACGACCTATCCACCGAGTATAGAGCTTTCACCAAAGACCATACATCATTGTGCCGTGATAGTAATGATAGGTCAAATGTGTTGATTACATGAGAGAGAGTCAGTAGTTTCCTTAGATGAAAACATTGAGCTTAGAGGCTTTCGACCCTGACCTAGCCACTTCCCTTAAAGAGAGTAACGTTTGTTTACAGACAAGTAAAAAAAATACTTATGCCTAACCCTATTTTCAAGTTTAAGTTTCACAAATGTTAATTGTCCTAGACTCACCTTGACAAAATTTTGGTCGATGCAGATTCAATTATACAGGATGGTCAGGACTCAAGGAAATCGATGCAGAGGGCTATTGTCGCAGGGACCGCCAACACCAACACCACCATCACCTGAATTATCCCTCATTCAGTGCTCTTTGGAGGCCATAAATGAGACTTTAAAGGGGTGTCAGCCAGCAGGGATCGAAGTGGAACCCCCACCATCTGGAGTGGGTAATCCTGAAGCATCGAGGAATTCAGTGGGAGGGCCTCCACTCAAAGACATCACTAGAGAACTGTAGAAGATCAAACTTCCAAATTTTGTCGAGGGTCATGCCAGTGAACATGCAGAGGCGTGGTTGGAAGGCATGCCAAGGTGTTTCTCCTTAATAGACTATGCATCCACATCAAAGGTGAAGATAATGATTTTTCAGTTGAGAGATAATGCCCTGAAATAGTTGGGCAACCTGGAGAGGAAATTGCAGCTTACCCTGGACACCGTCTCTTGGGAAATTTTTGAGGAAAGGTTCCGAAGGAAATATCTACCATATTACTATGAAGAACAACAGGTGGGAGCATTTCATTCTCTAGTATAGGGAAACAATACCATAGAAGAATAGAAGATCAGGTTTATGGAACTGGTCAAATATGTTTCATACATGGATAATGATCAACTATGGGAAGAATGCTTTGTCTATGGGCTAAACCCTAAGATAAAGGCCATGCTGTAGATGTGGAAACTGTCTTTAGTAGCGGAAGCAATCGAAAATACATGTTATGATGAGGAACACATGAACTTAAATCGAGGCATGAGGTTGACCTTTTCGCATCGTCTTGGGTTTGTGGGGAAGTCCCCTAGGAAATTCTACAGGGGAGGGAGCTCCAAGACACCTCCATATGGTAATAGAGTCACACCAAGGACAGTCACCATAGGTATTTCAATGCCAACAAGTGTAGCATCCCATTCATCACCAACAATGCAGGTAGGTCCACGACCATCTTAAGGAGCAACTAGTAGGGGAAGGGGTTCCAGGGGAAGAAGCTCATTTCAGAGACCATCACATCGCAGTGCGCAGGTTCCATTTCATGTTAAATGTTGGGGGTGTGGAGAACCCCATTACCAATGTGACTACCTAGAGTTACAATCAAGATTTGTGCATAGATAAGGAAAGACCCCAATGGGTAGAGAAGGTGGCAGTCACCAGATTTATGTAGCTATTAATAATCACTAGGAAGAACATCAATTCACGATGGTGGAATTGTCAGGTATGCTAAATCATATCAATGTTAAAATTTTATTTGATTTTGGTGCTATAGATAGTGTCATTTCACCATCTGCATTAGAAAAGAGTGGGTTGGTAGCCTATGAGCATGATGACTTTAAATAGGTCGAGATGGCTTCAGGGGGAAAACAAGCAGTAGGACCTAGCATTAATAATTGTCTAGTAGACCTGGGAGTGTGTACTACCAGGTTGAATGTATATGCCATTGCTCTCAGGACGTATGACCTAATCATTGGAATGGGCTCGTTAGAATCACATCGAGCTATGTACATTGTTTCGCAAAAAGGGTGCTTTGTATTGATGATGAAGGAAGGCCAATAGATATCCATGGTGTATGTAGAAAGGTGTCTCTACACTTTATCTCAACTATGAAGGTTAAACGGTGCATGAGACAAGGGTGTCGAAATTATGTAGTGGAAGCAGTGAGTGAAAGGAAAGGACCCTCCGTGGATCAGTACCTAGTATTGCCAGAGTTTAAAGATTTTTTTATGAGCAAGTTGCCAGGGTTACCTCCTGAGAGGGAGCTTGATTTTACTATTGAGCTAAAACCTAGTGTAGAAACAATTTCCAAGACTTTGTGTAAGATGAAAACACCATAAATTTTTGAGTTGCAGATGCAGTTGAAAGAGCTACTCGACTTAGGGCTAATAATTCCTAGTGTCTCACCATGGGCTGCACCAATAATTTTTGTGAAGAAGAAGGATGGTTCCTTATGATTATGTATAGATTATAGGGACTTGAACCAGGATACAGTGAAAAATAGGTAACCAATTCCATGGATAGATGATCTCTTTGATCAAATGAAAGGAGCAGAGGTATTCTCAAAATTTGATTTGCGATCAGGGTATCACCAGTTAAGGATTAAGGAAGGCGATATTCCTAAAACTACCTTTCGAACTTGGTTTGGACATTATGAGTTTGTTGTAGTACCTTTTGGATTGACGAATGCACTAGCAGTATTCATGAGCCTCATGAATGGTGTATTCTATAAGTACTTAGTTTTGGACACACCTACCACACTTAGAGGAGGGGGGTGAATGAGTGTGGGAATCTTTTTCCCAAAACATCCCTCTTACACAAAAACTCCTTAGTTAACATTCAACATTTTCTCATTACTTATTGTTGTTATTTATAATTAGTTAGAAGTGAATACATATCAACAACATATATCAACAACATATCATCAACAAATCATCTCGACAAGGAACACAAAGAACACAAGATGTATGTACAATTTTTTTTTTTATTATGGACTTCAATCCGAGGGTTTTTCAACAAAAACTAAATAGAGTACAACTCTACAAGATAACGAACTCTATATGAAAGAATATTCTTACAGTATCAGCACCAACTGAGATGAGGCAACAATCCTCAACAGATATCAATCTATCAACATAAACAAGTGCATCAACCATGCACCAACCTGTGCCAAACAACCTGTAATCAACCTGTACCATAAACGAGTGCATCCAACCATGTACCAAGTATATACCAATAATGTGTCAAATAATAATCAACAATGACTCATCAATATGTACCAACATCATCAACTATATACCTCATGTATGTGCCAACTCATCAACTACTTGTCTCAACCATGACTAGTCTTGGATTAGTCAACAACCCCAACTTGAAATAATCATAACTTTGTACCTCTAATGTATAAAGATATGAAACTGATACACAATGTTCTTAAGTGTGTTTTATGCAATTCCTCTAGGTGGAACTACTTGAAACCTCTTAGAAAAGGTGTTATAGAAAAAATGGCATACCTTGTTGAATTATGTTTTATTCTAGAGAGCGACCTTGTAGAGAGTGGAACGCACAAAATATTCATTGAATTGATATGAAACTATTAAAAAAAACACTACAGACTATACCCTATCCAATAAATTTAGTTTCACTAAATTTGGATCTGTTATGAAGAAGTTATGACGTTTTTACCCGAAACACCTACTTTTGACTAGTTTCAGGACTAGCCACAAACCCTATTTTCCACAGAGTGTAACTCCCAAAATAAAACGACCCACAAGTTGAATTTTTTACCATGTATACTTGGGTATGTTTTATCAATGGAATAGAAATTTCATGTTCTGAATCATTATAGAAAAGAAGTTATAGAGAAAATTGTGAGATGACTTGTAAATAACATACCTTAGAAAGAACCATCAAAAGAATTTATCCTTCCTCGCATTTTGGCCTTCTTTTCTTCACCTTTCCTCTGCATTTCGTCTTAGACATCCTTGGTTACCTCAGACACATATAGATATTCAATATTCACAAGTGTGTTTAAAATAATAGAGCCTTGCCTCTTATTTATACTCTCTAAGTAGCTTCCTTAAGAACATCTTCTAGGTCACTTGGCCCCACATTCCTTATTTTAGGGTTAACTCACTTCTAATTTCTCCATTAAATTTATTATTCAAATAATTTATTTTTTATTCACTTTGAATTAAAATACACTCATCACTTCACTTTATTATTTACCTTTTAAAATCCCTTAAACCACTTTGACTACTTTGAGCTTTTGGGGCTTCTAGATGACATGTGAGGGTCCTCCAACTTCGTAAGGCCATAAATCTCAAACCGTGAGGAGTTATGTGGCATTCCTCATACCACCATAAATGGCATGGAATTTACTATTCATATAGAATAGTAGTGTCATAAAATATATCTTAACTCATACTGTTATCCATCAAACAAACTTGGGTCCATTACCCAAACCTCGAGTCTCCAAATTCTCATGGCCATAACTCTCTAACCATGAGGAGTTATGTGATGTTCTACATACCACCAAAAATGGCATGACATGTACTATTCATATAGAATAGTATTGTCTGAAAATATATCATAATGCATACTGTTACCCATCAAACAAACTTGGGTCCATTACCCAAACCTAGGGTCTCCAACTTCTCATGGCCATAACTCTCTAACCGTGAAGAGTTATGTGCATTCTACATACCACCAAAAATGGAATGACAAGTAGTATACATCTAGGATAGTTTCACCAACAATTTCCTTGATATTCATCTCGTTATTCCACATACAAGCATGCATCCTCCAACCATTCTTCTAGGATAACCCAATCCGCAAAGCGTCTTCTTGTGCGGGCTTTCACCATAAGGGGACCACTTTGGGGTTCATCCATTTGTGCACCTTATCAATCATGATAATAAAATAATGAGAGCATGGGCCCTCCAACTACAATTTTAGGATAACTCAATCTGCAAAGTGTCTTCCCATGAGGGCTTTCACCTTAAGGGGACCACTTTGGAGTTCTTCCATTTGTGCACCTTATCAATCATGATAAGACAATAATGAGTCATCTATACATTTTTCCAACAATGAATCATATACCAATGAAACCGCATAGATCCATATTCATCATGTATCAATGAAAACTCATTGATCCATCTTCATCATATCAATGACAACTCATTGATCCATCTTCATCTATGCATTATCATAAAGGAAAATACATATTATATTGCATCAATCATCAATCAATCAATTATTTGACATCAATCAATCACTTGACATCAATTAATGACATAATCAATCAAACCATTGGCATCAATGACAACATGATCCAACAATCTCCCCCTTTGGCATTGATGGAAATACCAACATTGATGTTAACACCAATTACCAATTATTGATGTCAACATGTAGATAAGGCATGCTCTACATCAATATTCAATGTGACTATCTCTCCCCATCAATAAACATMAATCACATCAATGTGATTAACTCTCCCCCTTTGACATCAATGGAAAAGGGCCATTCTCATCTTGGGGCTKCTCCCCTTGCTTGAACTCTCCTTGGGGATGCTCCCCTGTCTGAATTCCTTTGATCTTCCTCTGAATCATCTCTCCCCTTTTTAACAAGGGATATCACTCTGAATTAATGCTGAAGATACAACAAACATACTCCCCCTGTGACCATTGCTCCCCCTGAAATTATGCTTCTGTGCTCTTTCTTCAAGTATAGGGCTCTTTCTAGGTATTCATCTAATAAATATCTCCTCCTAGAATCATGGGAAAAAGAAT
>ML786992.1:870963-895391 GCA_009831015.1 Picea engelmannii | reverse complement strand
ATCAAAATATAAAAGTAAGAATACTAATAGACATTGCAACTTTTGTAATAAATATGGTCATGATGAGTCCAAATGTTTCAAGAATATGGTAGCCTTAGAAGCAGCGATGAAGAAGCACAACATGAATATTAATTCTTCTTCTTCTTATTATTCTCATGGATATGCACTTTTTGCTTCTGGTTTTTCCTTCAATACAACTTCTACTACTACTTCTTCTTCTTCTTATGAGTGGCTTATTGATAAAGGAGCATCTTATCATATGGCTAAGGATAAAGTCATATTTTCTGCTCTAAATGAATGTAACACCAAGGAAATATTTGTCAGTGATGATAGATCTCTTAGTGTTGTAGGATCTGAAACAATTTAGGTAGAAAATGGTCATTTCAATGATGTATTATGTGTTCCAAATATTTCTTGTAACATTCTATCAGTATATCAAATCACTCATTCAGGTGAAGGTAAAACCGTCAAGTTTTCACCTCACCAAGTTGTAATCAAGGATCTAAAAGATCCTAAGCATGTTCTTGCAACTGGAATCGATGATGATATTACCAAGTTGTACAAGTTTGACAACTTTGGGTCATCAAATTTTTCATCAGTTTTTGTTGCTCATAGCGATGACTTGAGCAAACTTTGGCATGAGTGGTTTGGTCATCTAAACTATCTCTCATTGCAGCAACTATGTAATCAACAGATGGTGATTGATCTTCCTCTTGTTTCATGCAGAGATGGTGTTTCTATCGGTTGTGTTCTCAGCAAAAATCATCGGGACAGATTTGACAAATGTGTCTCTTGGCATGCCTCGGGTCCTTTGCATCTTGTTCACAGTGATTTGTGTGGTCCACTTTCTTCTCCTTCTTTTTCTGGGTGCAACTATTTCTTAACTTTCATTGATGACTTTTCCAAACGTACTTGGTTTTACTTCTTAAAAATCAAGAGTGAAGTTTTTGACAATTTTTTGGCCTAGAAGGCCCTTGTAGAAAAGAAATTTGGACATCAAATTCAAAGGTTAAGAACAGATAATGGAGGCGAATATGTGAAAAATAATTTTACAAGTTACTGCACTACACAGGGCATCCAAATGAAACACACTATTCCATATACACCACAAAAAAATGGTGTTGCTGAGAGAAAGAACCACACATTAAGAGAAATGGCTAATTGTATGATCCAATCTAAGGGATTAAGTCTACAGTATTGGGCAGAAGCAATCAACTGTGCAAATTACATAGTCAATTGCACTCCCACAAAGGCTCTTAAAAATATAACACCGGAAGAAGCTTGGAGTAAAATTAAACCATATGTAAGTCACTTCCATGTATTTGGAAGTATATCATGGGCTCACATTCTTGATGAGAAAAGGAAATCATTGCAACCTAAAAGTGAGAAGTGTATATTTGTTGGTTATTCTGAAGATGTCAAAGATTATAGACTTCTTCAACCACATTGTAATGAAATTATTCTTTGAAGAGAAGTTAAATTTGATGAAAATCTCTTGGTTGACGAGCCTAATTCGACGGTTATGCCTTCTTCGGCCTGGGAGCCATCTTCAACAATTGTGCCTTATTCTGTTCCTATTCTAGATTCTTCTTCAGATGATGAAAGTGAGGATGAAAATACACCTCCACCTGTTGACATTCCTCTAGATGAGTCCTTTGAAACTAAACAAGCACCAGTTCTACCACTTCCTAGATGGGTCCGTTCAACACAAGAAGCAGCTAGTGATCTTGCTGGTGATTCTTCAGATTAGCGTCGGACATGTTCATAGTTCCAACGAGCCTCTTCTCTTTTGGCTCAAGTTTAAGAAACTCATGATCCAAAGACATTTGCAGAAGCTTCAAGTCATCCAGATTGGGATACAACAATGAATGAAGAGTATCATTCTTTCATGGAAAATGATACTTTGAATCTTGTACCTCTTCCAAAAGGAAGAAAACTTGTTAGATGCAAATGGGTATACCAAACTAAGTATGCATCATATGGAACTGTTGAAAGACACAAGGCTCGATTAGTTGCCAAAGTATTTTCCCAAGTTGAATGCATTGGCTATAATGAAACCTTTTCCCCTGTAGACAAAATGAATTCCATCCACCTTGTTCTTTCCCTTGCCGCCTCACATAAATGGGAGGTCCATCAGATGGATGTTAAATATGCCTTCTTGCATGGTGATTTTAAAGAAGAAATCTACATGGAACAACCTCCTAGTTATGTCCAAAATGACTCTAGCCTTGTTTCTCTCCTCAAGAAATCTCTTTATGGTCTTAAGCAAGTTCCCCGAGATTGATATGCCAAAATGGATAGCTTTCTTATTGCCACTGGATTCTCTAGATGCCATTCTGATCCTAATGTCTATACCAAGAAAGTAGGAAGCCATCTCATCATCCTTGTCCTTTATGTTCATGACCTTATCCTTATTGGTAGTGACTCAAAACTTTTAAACCATGTGAAAACCAACCTTAATAAGAAATTTGAAATGATAGACTTAGGCTTTTTGCACTATTTCCTTGGCCTCCAAGTTTTGCAAACTAATGAAGGAATTTTCCTTTCCTAGTCTAAGTATGCTTGTGACATTCTTTGTCGCTTTCACAAGGACGATTGTAAACCAACCCCTTTTCCCTTCCAGTCTGGAGTCAAGATTTATGCCACCTAGACTTCTCCTAAAGTTGATGCCACCCTGTATCGTTAGTTAGCTGGTAGCCTCTTATACTTGACTCATACTCGTCCTGATATTTCCTTTGTTTTTGGTCCTGTTGCCCGATATATGCAAACACCCCATGAAATCCATTGGAAAGCAACTAACAGGATACTTTGCTATGTTTGTGGTACTATTCAGTTTGGGATACATTACAATTTAGGGGGGACTCCCTTATTGATTGGTTTCATTGATTTAGATTGGGATGGCAACCCTAATGATCAGAAGTCTACTACAGGTTATGTTTTCGGCCTTGGTTCAGGACCTGTCACTTGGGCCTGTAAAAAGCAACAGGCTATTGCACTTTCTTCAGCAGAAGCATAGTACCGAGCAGCCGTAAATGCAAGTCAGGAAGCCCTGTGGCTTCGATAGATCCTTTCAGAGTTTGGATTCCAGCACCATCATCAGAACAGCCTTTGGTGTGACAATCAAAGTGCCATCAAGCTCGTCAAAGACCCAGTTCAACATCAGCGTAGCAAACACATCGAGCTACACATGCACTTCATCAGAAAGCTCATTCATAATCAAGTTATTGAAGTGCTCTTTTTCCCTATAGAATATCAAGTTCCAAACATTTTCACAAAGTCTCTTACAGAAGCGAAGTTTTCCAAACTTCGATCTATGTTAGGATTTCAGGAAGTTGTCATTAAGGGAGGATAGGCTCTAATGCCTCCTTCCTTATCCTACTGTGTCATTATTGTAAATACTTCAATCCTATCCCAAGTTTTTCTTAAGGGGGGATGCTAGGATACTTAGACACTTATGAGTTAGTTAAGATCTACTTGGTCTAATATGTTGTTAGGTAAAAGTGTGTTTCTTTAGTATGCATTAGTATGCATTTGTAGTTAGTAAATTCGACGGTCACGATATATTCCCGACATAGAGGGATCTGACGGTTCATACTCTCCTCGATCTTAATGACCATTGATCTGTGGCTTAACACCCGATTGGTCCATCATCTCTATTTAAAGAAAATGGAGGGTCATTTGCCGATAATCGATTGTGAGAAACTCTCTTGTAAAATCTCTTTGTAATCTTTTTCTTTTCATTAATAAACTGCTCCAAGTGGCCACGTTGGCTGGGGCCGTGGATGTTTCCCCGTAGGGGTTTTACCACGTGAAAACATCGGTGTGTTGATCTTTGATCTGGTTATGTGAGTGGTTACTAAAGGCATTCGTCCTCTGTTGGAATACCTATGTTGTCGAACAAACCTAGCTTGATTGAAAAAAAAGTTGAATTTAAGAAACTTGAAAGGAAAAAAAGAATCATGAAGGGAAGTTTCTGATCTTAATCCTTGTATATATAAAAAAAGACAACTACAACCTTGATTTACAATCTCTGAAGGAGAAAATTCGTTGGATAGTTCTCATATTATACAACATATTCCCATATTTTTCATATTCAGATATTATTGAAATGAATATGAGAGATTCCTAAACCTAACATGATCTTGTTAATATTTCAATATATGTGCACATAGGAAAGGTTTATTTCCATATCTATGTGCATTGGCAAGGCTTATTTGCGATAAGCCAATGCCCACAATCTTTCACATCATAAAATAATGCATCAACAAGGCTTATTGTAACGACCCCTCTGTTACGACTAAGAAAAAGTGAAGCACACTAGGCAATTTTTTTTAAAGCATTAGGAATTATCATCAACACATAATCCAAGCATCGAAAATGGTGACCCAAAATCAACTGGAATCATCAGTACTTTTAATCACTCAACTCATCACATAAAGATAATCATTAGATAACACAAGGATAAGATGAGATAACATAATGATAAAATAAATATACATTAAAGATGACATAAATATATTGCCTGCCCAACCTACCCTTCAAGGTTAGGAACTCCAAGACACATAAGCAACGCTCAAGCCCATGATTCATCCGATTTATTTTTACCACTTAAGGTCTCAGGGCTGGTGACTGTTCTGAGGAACAAGGAGGTGTCTACATCCAACTAACAATCAATTCCAACATTATCTAGATCAATCAATCAATCATAATCATCAATTAATCATGGTATAAGGTTAATCATCATCTTTATCAATAATACATCAAAATTTAATTCATAGCGCACATGATATCAAATTCTAAGAAGCATTCATCAACATTAAATATTCACTACGAGAGAGAGTAAACAAGCTCTAGAGCAATCGCATGCTAAATAAATTAATAGCACAAGAGAAAAATAGTTACTAAATAAGTCATAACTCGACATAATTTCATGACGCAAGGGTTATCATTAACTTCATTCTCATGGTGCGTGAGGAAGAAGACTCCTAACTAATCACACATAAAAAATACTTCATGATGCAAGAGTAGTTAGAAGCTAATTCATGATGCAAGATTAATTAGAAAATTATTCATGACGCAAGAGTGATCAACATTAAATTAAAAGGTGCAAGAGAATGTAAATAATGCATCAATCATATGATGACATAAGTTAAGAAGAAAGTATAATCAACTTTATTTTTATGGCACAAAAGCAAACATCCATTTTATTTCCAAGTGAAAAACAAGCTGTATTACAAAATACATCACATCATTCAATGGTGCAAGAGTAATTATCAATTTTATTCATAGTGGGAGGAAATCTAATCACATGAATTCGATCATTCATCACATTAAATTTTTCATTTCATGCAAGAACTCTAATATCTAAACAATTATTCATTCTATTAAATTTTCATTGTGCACAAGAAGTCTAAGATCTAAACAATCATTCATTATATTCAATTTTCAATTACGAGAACCCATGCGAGAATGGATCCTCTCAACCGTACATTAAGTTAACATTTCTTATATTACTTATCCACTTGTAAAGAAAAAGATCGATTCTTAATAACAATACCGAGGAAAACTTCCGAGTTGACTTATAATTCTAATTAAATAATTAAGGAAGGACCCATAAATGAAGGAACCCAGTTCAACTATAATACCATTGATAATAGTAATCAAAATTAGGCTATTAGATGGATAAAAGATATAGCTTCCATGAGTCTTCAAATTACAAACATTATATTGGTTGGAATGTGCTCCCTAAAGGACCTTCAATCATAACTACTCTACCACTTCCTATGCCTAGAACTGCCAAGACGAGTAGAAGGGAAATAAAACCATACTCGTATTAAGAAATCACTATGAATGAAGATATATCTTATCTAAAAGCACACCTTCACAAGATTGAATTTTTATTGTATAAAAATATTGTATAGAAGGCCTATGTAAAAATATTCTACAAGTATTATCAAAATTGGAATTTAAAATATAGGATTCATGAATTGCATGTGGTTGATTTACTATTTGCAAAAGAAACCCATCAAGGTATATAAAATAAATTATTAAAATACACCTAATCCTATGAAGTGGTCCCTCCCTATAGAGTAGGGTGATGTGGCATATTACTTTAACCATGAACTTAAATTATAAATCTAAACATCAATGCAATTACAAACACTCCGAAAACTAAAATCATAAGGGGACATATGGATTATATTATGATTCAAATATCAAAATAAAATTTCATTGTCGTTCCTCATCTATGGTTCACCCATCGATCAATGGAATGTGTGCCTTACGTAGAGGAGTTCAAGGGAATTCTCCAAGGACAAGATTAAATACAGGGCTAGGTGCATGCCTTAAGGAATCACATAGAACAACACAAATAATCATTGAGCAAGGAAGTAAACCTTTGATGAGTAATGCATAAATAAATAAGGGTTAAAATTGTTGTGTGCAACCCAACCATAAGGAAATTAGAAGGGTTAATTCGCTGAGTAAAAATGGTGAAAATATTGAGGGAAGGAGTGGAAAATATGCTGAGCAAAAGTGGTAAAAATTACTGAGTAAAGGTGGTAAAAACACTGAGTAAGGAGTGGTAAATACGTTGAATATCAAGGGAAAAGGTAGACGAAAAGAGTGGTAAATTCGTGGGGATAAGATTCCCATGAAATATGTAGGAAAAAATTGCTAAAATGCAGAGATATGGAAGGAAAATCGCAAGGTTAATCTACCCAACCAATGCATAGAGAAAGCTTGCTAAAATGAAGAGATATGGAAGGAAAATCATAGGGTTTAACTACCCAAACATTTCGCAGAGAATATTGCTAAAATAGAAAGATATGGAAGGAAAATCGCAGGATTAAACTACCCAAACATTTCACAGAGAAGCTTGATAAAATGAAAAGTTATGGAAGGAAAATCGTAGGGTTAATCTGCCCAAACAATTCGCAGAGAATGCTTTCTAAAATGGATAGATCTAGACGGAAAATCATAGGGTTAAACTACCCAAACATTTCACAAAGAAGCTTGATAAAATGCAAAGATATGGAAGGAAAATCACAGGGTTAATCTTCCCAAACAATTCACAGAGAATGCTTTCTAAAATGGAGAGATCTGGAAGGAAAATTGCAGGGTTAGACTACCCAAACATTTCACAGAGAAGATTTCTAAAATACAAAGACATCGAAGGAAAATCACAGGGTTAATCTACCCAAACAATTTGCATAGAAACTTGCTAAAATACAAAGATATGAAAGGAAAATCGTAGGGTTAATATACTCAAACAATTCATAGAAAATTATTTCTAAACTGTAGAGATCTAGAATGAAAGTCAGAGGGTTAATCCAACCAAGCAATTCATTGGGTGAATAAGTAGCAAATCGTCGAGTAGAAAAATGGAAAACACAGAAAACAAAATTCGTTGAGGTTATAAAATCCACATAAAAATTGCAGAGGGTACATTTGTAATGGAAAAGATGAAGGGGAGAAGTACATCTGGCAGAATCATTTTTAAACTAAATACATATTATAAAAGTTTCCTGGGCCATTAATATTCTAGATACATCTCACATAAAAATACATGCCACAACCAAAGTTTGTTCAATGAAGTTTAAAACTTTTACATATTAAATCTGAATACAATACAATACTCAATAAAATACCATAGTTGATGACGTGAAGTCAAATATGTTCTCTCATGCTTGCATTCCATCCAACTCCCCACTTTCTAACCATGAATACTTCACCACTACCTCCCAACCAATGCTAGTGATACTCTTCTTTCCCCTTAGCCCCCCGAACCATAAATGGGCCACACACAAACAACTTGAATACTCTAGATCCGATCTCGCCTTGCAAGGTAGAGCTACCACTCTCTCTCTCTTGAGATGGGTATCCCAACTCTCACATGTAAAACAAATCATAATTTCTACAACATAACCTTACTGATACCAGTCATGATCCATTCCTTCTCTCAGTCATCTCTTTTATAACATTTTTCTTAGTAACCACATTCCATTTGAACATTTAATTCATTTTTTAAAAATTAATTAGGAATTACTCCCCCTGATACACTTGTCACATGTTTATTAAGTTGCACATGTAAATCCAAAATTTAATTTAATTAAAAGTCAATTTCTCTCACCCATCCTAAAAGCACTCATAAAATCACTCCTAGTTGCCCCTTTACGCCTTTTTAAAACCGAGTTGTGTTTAAATTATGAAAGTTCTCTAGTTAGATTAGATTCTAGATACCTTTTTATGCTTACACATCTTTATTCTTTATTACTTTCTAGTTTTAAATTCTAATTTGGTATTTAGTTGCACAAGTGTATTAATCACTCCGTAGGATTTATTTTTATTTTCATTCATTCTTAATTTGATTTATTTCATCCCTTCATCATTTAATTTAAAAATTTAGCTTTTAATCTTCTCACTCACTTATACTTAGGCTTTAGCTAAATATTTATTTGCAAATGCTTAGACCCGTAGGGATTATTCTTAATAAATTCATTATTTAGTTAATTAATTAATCAATTAATTTATTCGACAGATGCTCAAGATTTTATAAGGTTTAACATTCGCTCAAGTTTTCTAGGCCACCTAGATTCATTGACTCATTTTTATTTTTTTTAAATACCATGACATGCCCTTCACGATGCACTCCATACTCCAAGGGTGTCACTCGCCTTTCATTCAAATTTAATTATGCGACATGCCCTTCAAGACACACTATGTGCTCCAAGGGTAACACTCACCCTTTGATTGGTTTTGGTAGTTGTCCAATCCTTGGAGTCAATATGCCATTCAAACAACCTTTTGAGAGCCTAAGGGCTTCTAAGGAATAAGGACCCTGTCTTATTTGATGCTCCTTAGAATCTTCATGAGTGACTTTCTAAATCTACCCTCACAACATTGTGGATCTCTCGAACTAGGTAATTGTTAACCTACAATTCAATCCACAATGAGAGTGGTAGTAGGTTGTCATAGGGATGTTTCCACACCACTCTCTCAATATCTAGTTATTGTGCATGGCCCATTTACTCCTTATGTGAGTCTAATTAGAAAGAAATCGTCATCCTGCATCCATCAATGGAACATTGTCAATGATCCATAAACAACATCATAATATACTTGATCATATGTCACATATGCATAAATGAAAATAACCAAACCAATACAATCCACTCCTTGACTGGATTCGGAGTCCAAGGAGGTCCATTGATGCCATTGGCATCCTCAATATTTCAAGTGTCCTTCACACTCAGGGGAAACCCGTGTCAATATCATCTGTCAATACATATATATCAAATAACATAGCATCATCATAAGAATCCATAAGCAAACAGACAACCATATACTAAAACCAGATCACTTTCTTGCAAGTGTCCTCAAAGAATAAATCAACATGTGCTAGCAAGAGCAGGACGTTACACTTATTGCCAATAAAACAGTGCCCACAAGCATCTACATTATAAATTTGCATGTTTTTACTTGTGGAAATAGTATACCTCATATGGATCTATGTAATCGGTGTTCCCTCCTGCCTTGATGCTCACCTAGATTACCATGATGGGATAGACGTTGAATTTCCAGGAACAATACTATGTGAACCCAATATATGACAAACCGACATTTATGTAAGAGAAGAAAATGGTGTATCGAGGAGATTATCACATGTAGGAAGCAACAAATCAACCTTTGGTTTGATACCACCAACTATTTGATCTACACAATCCACTATTATGTTTAGTGTGATTTGCTTGGTCTAAAGAAAATAAAGAACAATTGTGTTTAGTATGATCTCCTTGTTCTAAAATCCAAGTTATACCATCGTGAGCTGAAGATGAACTCGGATTCTTCCATTTATTTATTTTTGAAAAAAAATATGGTATTAAAAATATAATTGTTCATCAAACAAATATAGTGTATAGTGTGTGTCTCATGACATGAAATGCAACCCTGTAAACACATAGGAGGGAAGACATCATGTTTTTTAAATGACCTTAATTATGTGTCATAACCCTCTTTAACTACTTCGCTATAAGCTAATTTAACAAATGTGATAATAACTAATAAGAGTGAAAACAAGGAAAATAGCAAGGATAACAATGAGTATTAACCAATCCACCCTCAAAAATATCACAATTAATGACTCTGCAATGGTTGTTTATCCAATTTGGTCACTCAAATCACCAATGAGTGGAAACGATTCTGATATCGCTAAGCACAAGGATTAGACAGAATATAAAGAGTTTTAGAGAGCCATTAAAGCTAAAATAAAACATCATAGAGAAACATAGAGACGCAGAGAAAAGAACCAATGAATCTTGTGGATGGAGAGATCTTACCTCATGATGGAGTGGAGGAAGTCTTTCCTGTGGTGAAAGCCTGGCCACCTGTGTTAAGAGAAGGGATCCCTTTCAACTCCATCAAATCTATCACCGATCTCATGTAGTCATCATTCACAGAGCCATTTTATTTCTCCTGGAAGATAGAAGATTCAAGACTACCTAGCATCCATATTGAAGCAATAAAAAAAATGTTTATATTAAATTTAAACTAATTAAATAAATTAAAATTATAACCGGTGCAGGCATACGATAGGATTCTGGTGGGGGAGGCTCAGGTGCAGCCCTTGTCTAGGGTTATTGAAGCAAGAAAAAATATCGTTTATATTAAATTTAAACTATCGTTTATTGAAGCATTGTTTAGGGTTCTTAGTGAAGTAAATACTCAAATTTAAACCTAATTTTGTCCATCGGAGGTGCTAAAACGTTACTACACGTAAGTGGCACGCAAATTTTTTTATACCTATTAATTGTTAAGAAACATTAGCCATATAAAGAAGAGATTGGCTACTCCTGGTCATGCCATGCACTGAAAATAACCAAACGGAAAATTGTTTTTATACCTGTTAATTGTTAAGAAACATTAGTCATATAAAGAAGATTGTCCACTCCTGCTCATGCCATGCACTGAAAATAACCAAACGCAAGCCAATTACTGAAAAAACAAGGCAAGAATATTTTGAAAGCTGTTAATTAGTCATGTAAAGAACACATTGTCCACTCCTCATCGTACATGTGCTGAAAATAACCAATCGCACCCAGGTACAGAATAACAAAAACTTAACAATGCAAAGCCTATGCGCTTAATAATATTTATGTAAAACAAATGTAAATATTAAAATGATTATTGAATTGATTCACCCGCAGCTTTGCATGCACAACTGGTGGAGCAGAAGTTTCCCCAGTCACCCACAACTCCTCACTCATTCACCAACGGACGTCTGGTAATGGAAGTTGGAGGACACTTCAGTTAAAAAAACTAAAGTAGTAAAAATTCAAAACACAATAAAAAATCTTAAAAACTAGTTAAATGTAGTAAAACTCCAAAACAAAATAAAATCTTAAAAACTAAAGCATAGTTAAAAACCTACTAAGTAAAATACCAAAAATCTAAAGTGAACCATCATCATTTAAAAATGTAAATGTAAAAATGATGTTGGTGGAAGCAGAAGTTGGACGACACCTTACTAAAAATAGTAGTAAAAATCCAAAACATAATAAAAAATTTAAAAAAACTAAAGCACAAGAAAAAAAACCTTTTATCATGTAAGGAAGTTAATGTTTAAAATCATAATCTTGGTATGTTTATCTAGATAATTATGTCTTAAATTATTTAATTGCTGTGTAATAATTGTTAATTGAAAATGGACTTTGATGAACAGTCCTTATATTCATCCATATGTACATTGATGTAATGTATATATTTATTATTTTAAATAAACAGAAACCTAGTTGATTAATTTTAGATCTAGACTATTGATTTTCATTAAAGATAAAATAATAATTATCATGAAACTGATTCTAAACTAAAACTTCGGTCCAGTTACGTTTCATGTGTGTTTTTCTTTGTATTGAGGAAGACAACCGGAATATTGGTGTAGTGCACTTTATTTTATTCTATTTTATTTTTCTTTTCCCTTATTGCGTGCGTCACCTATACCAGTAGTAGGTATGGTGATCACTTTGACATAATTCCTTAATTGATCACTTTGAATGTAGGTATGGTTATTCTACGGAGGGGTAGAATAACCTATAAATTCGACGAAATATATGTTTATATCTTTTACAATAAGAAAAGGTTACAGGGTTATGGAAACTAAAAGGATTTAGTATGAAACAAGTCTCAAGATTCAATTCTATAGACTTAAATTATAAATTTTATAACTATAATATGGAATCATCCTAATGTTTCTTTATTCTCGTCATAGAAAATATAATGGCCAATAAACCTGAATATCTATATTGAAATTTATAGAAAAGCATAATGTGTAAGCTCATATGAATTGTAGGTAGCGTTCATGTAACTGCCCTGACCGTTACGACACATATGACGTACAATAGGTAATTATTTTTTTTGAAAGGACAATAACATTTAGCGCATCATGAAAGCTTAAGCAATTTACGAGCATTTATTTCAACAAAGAATATAAATGTCTAAGTTAAGGAACATCATCAACGAACATCCAGGTGCAAGCATTCTAGTAAACCAATTCACTTAACACATAAATCACATGGTAGACGATTAAGTCATTCACCAATTAAAACATACGACATCAATATTAAGTAAACATGTCATCCGATGTCGGGTTAACAAATTCATTGGTCGATCCATGCGTGCAATGATCCAATCATAAGGGATCATACCTCCACATTGTGAAAACTCAATGGTAAAGTAAAGCGTACATAAAAACAATCTCTAAACCATCAAGCATGACATAAATTTGTGGTGCAAGAGGTCCCAATCTTTATTATAAGAATCTACTAACGAAGGCACCCTACTATTAATCAATCTAATCATCGATGCAGGGTAACCACAAACATTACTTTTAATTACGCAAAGGTCTAAAATATAACCATCAAAATTTATAAGGACAAGAAATCAACTCCACATCGATATGTAACACAATAAACTAGTGCGCACAAAGGACTAACTCAGCATTGATCAGTGGCGAATAACATCTAAGTAATAAAATGATCGCATAGCATCATATACAAGTGGAGAAATAGATTCTAAGTAATATTGCGATCATATAACAACACAAATCCGTGAGAGGCTATGCGACTTGATGCGTGAGATTTGCTTTTGATTTCTTTTTTTGATTTTTGATTTTTGATCCGTGAGAGGCGATGAGACTTGATCCGTGAGAAGCGATGAGGCAATGCGACTTGATCCGTGAGAGGCAGAATGCGACTTGAACCGTGAGAAGCTACGACTTGATCCGTGAGAAGCTACTTGATCCGTGAGAAGCAAGGATGCTTTTTATTTTTTTAGATTGAAAATTTGATAAAATTTTAGATATTTTTTTTTATTCTTAGATTTTTATTAATATATGATAAATAGGTAATTTTTATCCCTAAAGTATTATTCTTATGTAGGATGGTGAAATAGAATCTATTTTAATTAATGATTTTGCACACATAACTAAGTAGCACGAGGGAATCATTCACTGGTTCAAGGTTCCTTACCATTCCAAAGAGCAAGATGAAAGTTGGTCACTCCATCAAGCATTAAGGACGCATGAGAAGTCACTGGTTAATAATCACATTTAAATATGAAAAACAATAATCTAAACACCCATACAACTATTAACTATTGGAATGATTTCGCATAATCTTATCACAATTTAATAACAATTAGCTCATAATAACATTTTCATCCAGTAAGGCTTGGGATTTGACTTGAAAACAATATCCTCATCAATGCTAAGGTGCTTGAATGATGACAATATTCCATACCATACTATATTTAATACAATACTGCCACTAATATTAACTTAGGGATAAAGTAGTATATTCATATCTACTGTATAAAATATAGTTTAAACACATTAACAGAGTTTCCTTTACTAATATAAATTAATAATTAATCCCTTCACCAATAAAATTTAAATCATTTCCTTTACGCTATAATTTAAAGAAATAACTAAAAAACAAATGAGCCATACAATTCATTTTCCAATATAATTAAAGGGAGATAACTGGAATGAATTATAAACTGTAAAAGAGTTTAACTAAATAAAATTCTCAACTCTAAATTCCACTAAGGTTAGCATTCGAATTTTAGGAGCGCAACTGAATAAATTAAACTGAAATGTTTCCCACTGAATTGTCTTCTGAGTTATAACTTCGTCAGAGTGGTAATTCTATTTTTAATAGCACACAGTTAGATTATATGCTAGAACAATCAATTAATTTATATTCTGAGTTAAAGGTTGCTACTGACATCAATCCTAAATCTGAGTTAACATTTACACCAGTCAGTATCGATCAAATCAATTCTGGATTTGGGACGCGATTAGGAATAAATGGGAGGATCCTCCAACAGGATTATAAATGGATACAAATAAAAAAAGACAAGGATTTAAACAAAATAAAAAGGGAACAATCCTTTCTCATAATTGAACCCGTAAATAAGGCACTGGAAAGCGCAAGACATCTATCACCTAGATTACCTTGAATATAGACAATCAACTCCTGGCAAACCGCGATCCAAGAAGGGCGCAGAATTACGCTGAGCATGCAGCTATAATCGGCGTAAGAGGGAGTAATTCGTTGAGCCAATGGGCAACGAACTTGTGGGTGGAAGAAAAATTACTCCGAAGAAAGATCAAACCGTCTCGCTCAGGGAGATTCGTTTAGGCTGGTTCAGTAAAAGAAAACAATTGTCGGGTACTTGGTACGAGTCCCCAAGGAATCCGTGGTTACTGGTGTGCGCGCGAAATTTTTGGGGAGGGTTCTTGCACTGCATACTTCAAGGGAAGATCAAAGTATTCACTGGTGTAACCATCCCCATCTATTCCCATTAGTTTATGAGATAACAATCAGGTAAAGCAGTGTGAATTGTGTTTACCTAATCCAACAATCCTAGGAACAGTTCAAATAAACCTATATGAGCTTCATATTTTATACCGACGTCCTTGTTGGTTTCCCCGATAAGGAGATACGGAAAAGGCCGTATGACTTCGTGAAAGAGAGTGAAACGCAGAGGACCACTTTTCAGCAGCAGTGATCCGAGCCTTCAAGGATTGAAGAAGACTTGTTTACCCTACAAGTCCACAGGACATCACCGTAGCGCAGAGACAAGAATGCATTGAGAAATGGATAAACAAGCCTTGGAAACAGTTACCCAGACATCCTGAGTCACCAGGGTACAGTTAAAACAGTTAAAGCTGGCGGTTCCCACCCATGCAGGTATTCACAAGAATTTTTCCTGTGTCTCACACACAGGCATTCACTAGAAAAAATTTTGCAAAGAAAAAATGAAAGCAAAAGCCAAACGCCCAAGGAGAGGAATGCGCACGCGTTAAGGGACATAAGGTGACTGTAAAACGTTCTGGGCATCAGAAGGCGCAGAATAACTTGTCAAAATGATGGGGTGATTCAACCCATGGATAAACTGGGAACCAACGACCAATTCACAAGTAAAAAGGGCGTGAACATTCAGAGGGTAGACAATTTGTTTTAAGTGTCAATTACCAGCTGAAGCGAGACCAACACCAACGAGGTGAAACACAAAACTTTAAAACACAGAAAGTGCCCTGCCGGGTTTTCTTGGAAAATAAAAATAAATAAAAATCCTTTAAATCCAAACTCTAATCATAATTACAAGTCATTGTAAGACAATAAGGGGGTAACATCAAGTGTCAAATTTGAGCTCATTACAGTTAAATCCACTGCGGAAATGAAGCGACGAAAGAATAGATATATCATCAACCTATTAAAATTAACTCCATTGAAAAAATAAACCGTCATCATATCACATATATAATCCCTATTACAACTAGATTCATTGCTAAATAAAGTGACAACAATTTACATCTGAAATCCTTATTACAATTAGATTCATTGAGAAATAAAGAAACACCAATTTACATCTAAAATCCTTATTACAATTAGATTCATTGCGAAATAAAGCGACAACAATTTACATCTATAATCCTTATTAGAATTAGATTCATTGCGAAATAAAGCGACAATAATTTACATCTATAATCCTTATTACAATTAGATTCATTGTGAAATAAAGTGACAACAATTTACATCTATAATCCTTATTACAATTAGATTCATTGATAAATAATGGGACATCAGAATTGTGAAAATTAAACCATACGCATGACATCATCCTAGTACCATTTAACTTATCGAATTTATCATCACCGACGAAATTGGGCTTGGAGACCCTCCTCTCTCCCACTTGCTAATCGCTAAGACCTCACCGGTACCTCCCAACCAATGCTATGGGTACTCTTCTTCCCTCTAAGCCCCCCAAGTAGAAAAGGGGTCACACACACAAACCAGATAAAGCTATCTCCCAGCTCGCCTCGCAAGGTTGCACTACCACTCTCTAATCGAGCTGAGCATCCCAACTCCCACAAGAAAAAACAGTCAAGAAAAATATCGTCAATGTAACTTTACGCCTACTAGGAGTGATCCATTCTCCTCCTCTGTCATTTGTTTTATAGAGTTTTCTTAATGACTAGTTTCCCAAATGCACATTAATTTATTTTTATTAAATTTTTATTAGGAATAATCTCCCATGTACACTTGTTAGTTGATCCCTTAGTTTCACCATAAATTTATTTTTGCCAATTTCCCTCCCCCACCTATAAGCGTTCCTAAAAACGCTCCTCGATGTGATTTTATTCCCTCACATTCCCCTAATGAATAACACCTTTCTTAAAGATTAGTTGAGTTTGAAAAAGGAAAGTTTTGTAGACTAGATTCCCTCCTATGTTCCACATTCCCTTTTGTAATTAAGTTTCCCCTTTTTATCTTAGTTCGAATTTAGAAAGTTTTGCACAAAGACAACAACTAATCTTTCAAAATAAATTAATGCTCCGATAATTTTTAAATTTAATTTTTACCCCCATTTTCTTCATCCCCCCTTTATTACTTGCTTAATTAATTTTTAGTTCTCATGTCCTACTTAGAACTAGGCTTTAAATTCAACCAGGCTTACCAAAAATTGTTTTTAAGGGAAATTTAATAATTTTTAAACTTTACTCATGCAACAATTATCTTAAGGTTGACTTGGTCAAACGAGATATTATTTTTAGGAACCTAGGTTCATTTACTCACCAGTGTTAAAACATCGGCGTTCCCTTCAAGATGCACTACGTGCTCCAAGGGTGCCACTCGCCTTCATTCAAGTTCCATCTATGCGACGTGCTCTTCAAGACTCATTACATTCTCCAAGGGTGCCACTCGCCTTTTGACTAATTTTGGTAGAGGTCAAGCCCTTGGAGTCAATACACCGTTAGGTGACCTTATGGGAGACTAAGGGCCTCTAAGGAATACTAACCCTCCCTAATTGCGTGCCCCTTAGAATCTTTGTGAGCAACTGTCTTAGTCTGCCCTCATGACATCATGGATCTCTCGAACCAAGTAATCATTAACCTATAGTTCGAGCCACGACAAGAGTGATAATAGGTTGTGGCAGGGTTCCTGCCACACCTCTCCCTCAATATCTATAGTTGTTGTGCATGAACCCTTTCATCCAAATGTGAGTCTGATCAACAAGCTATTGTCAGCCCGCATCCATCAACGAAATATGTCAGCGATCCAAAATCAACATCATAATTTACAAGTCATATGTCACATATGCAATAAAAAAAAAATTCAAACCATAATTAGTCCATTCCCTGACTCGATCCAGAGTCCAAGAAGGTCCATCGATGCCATAAACATCCTCAAATTGTCCAGAGTCCTTCACACTCAAGATAAATTTGTCAATAGCACCTGCTGATACAAATATAATCAATAACATATCATCGTATCCACAAAACAATCATAGTGCATAAGTGAAACAATCAATCATATAAGGAACCGGAGCACTTGCACGCAGGTGTCCTCAAAGAATAAGTCCAGTCAGGTGTGTGTACAAGTGCAAAAATAAAGTATCTGACAATATATAAGGGTCTAGCCATCAAACCAAAATGAAAACTATGGACAAATATGATATGCGTCCTCCCAGGTAGCTAAGTGTGGACTATAATTTTCATACTAGACATTGACATCTTTGACAGCTCGACGCCGTAGATGTCGAATGCGATGGTCCAAAAAGACGATTGGCTCTGTCATGAGCGCACCCTCGCCCAACATCCAACAAGAAATCAATCAATCTCATGCGTAGGATCACTGAACTAAAGATGCAGACGGACACAAGATAAACATCGCACATCGCCTCAAATAATGATGAACGACTAGTCGTTAGGCCCTACATAATTATGGTCTACGCGATGCACATCAACAAACCCTTTTTTCGATCCTGCGCTGCTTCCATCCCCTTTTGTATCATTTGTGTTTTTTCTTTCAATTCTTGGATCACTTTTAGTCTTACCAAGACCCCATCCTCGAGTCAATCCCAACTCAAAGGCATCTAACATGGTCGCCCATAAAGAAACTCAAATGGAGCCATATTAATGGTGCTTTGATGATTTTTTTTTCATGCAACTCGGCCAACGAACATAACTATTCCCAACGTTTTTGTTGGTCCAACACACACATATGCAACACAACCTTCCCAAGTTGGTTTGTTCCTTCAGTCAGCCTGTCTATATCAAGGGCATGCTGTACTAAAGTTCAGTGGTGTTCCCAATGCCTCTTGGGAAACTCGTCCAAAATCGTCTTGCAAACACCAAATCCATTATCGAATGTGATTCCTTTGGTACATATGGCAGTATCAAAATATTGTTGATATAAACTCTAACTCTACCTGGCACCTGATGCATCGTATGCATAGGGACAAAATTTTAACTCTTTGTCAAAGTGTCAATTGTCACGACAATCGAGTCACGCCTCCTTGCCATCAACAATAATTCAATAGTGAAGTCTGTTGAAATAAACTCCCATGTTGATTCGAGAATACTGTGTGGCAATAACATTTTTATCGGATGTCTATGTCAGCCTCCAGTTACGGATCTTCCAGACATCTCGCCACGTAGTTGACGATTTCCGCCTTTATTCCTCAATTTTAGTACCAACAAGGTCACTTTCCCAAAATTTTCCTTACACTCATTATACTAGTCAGCGTCGCACTATAGTTAGATTATTTTCACATAGATTTGTTTGAAGAAGTATCATCAAAAATATGTATGGTCTCCGACTTAACATGTCTTCCACTCTCTTCAGTGTTCCTTTTTAAGTAGGAAATCTCAAAATTGTAATTGATAAGCAGTTCTCACCGACGGCTTTGTCGCGCATTCAAGTCATCTTGCGTAAAAAGGCGTTGTAATCTACAGTGGTCTATTTTTGGTTAGAATTTCCATCCAATCAGGTAGTGTCTCCACACTCTCAGGGCATAAATGATGGCTAACAACTCCAAATTATACGTCATATAGTTCTCCTCATGCTTCCTTAAATTCCTTGATATGAAAGTGATCACTCGACCGTCTTGCCTAAAGACATCATCTAAGCCTTGCTTGGGTGCATTAGTGAATACCAAGAAGCCCTCATCCATGCCAGGGACTTTTAGTATTGGCGGTGTTGTCAACAGCTCCTTCAGTCTTCAAAATGCTTCTGTGAATTTCTCATTCCACACAAACTTCTTGTTCTTATTCTGCAATTTTGTAATAGGATTTGCTATCTTCGAAGAACCCTCGATGAACCATTGATAATATCCCGCTAAACCGATCATGCTATGCACTTCTAGGAAATTCTTCAGTACAAGCCACTTCATAATAGTCTCTACCTTCATTGGATCCACAACAATGCCTTCGTCGAAGATAACATGCCGTAATCAATTAATCCTCGATAGCTTTGTGATCTCTTCCCTTAATTTGTTCTCTCGCAACACTGTAGTACCAAGCGTTAAAGTTCATCCTTAATTTTCGTCATCTGAGAATATATCAAAATGTCGTCAAGGTATGCTCGATGGTAGTCAAGTAGAGTCTCCACGACCCATCCTTATTCCATATGAAATTAACAAGATCATTCTAAGGCGACACACTTGGACGTAATTCCTAGGAGCAACAATTCCTTCAGTTGCACTTTCAACTTTTGTAAATCAAGGGTCAACATTCGATAAGGATTTCTTGCCATCGATTTAGTTCTAGGTTTTAGTTCGATGGTAAATTCCATCTTTGATTTGGGCAGGTCACCCAATAATTCTTCTAAGAATCCTTCTTCCACGCCCTTGACGTTTGGCTCTAAGTATGCATGTAACTTGCATCTGTGCGCGTTCTCTCTTGTATATGTAGGAAAGAAATGAACCTCGGGGATACTCCCCATTTTCTTCCTACAATCACACTTCTATGACCTTCATTGTCGATCCAAATCAAACACCTCTTCCTACCATTGAGTATCGCATCATGCAACTCCCCCTAGTCCATGTTGAAAATGTCGTCATAAGATCTTAAGAATCAAGATCTTGACGTAAGTCAGACTTCGTTACACTATCCCCAAGTTAAAGAAACAGTTTATACCCCTTCCTCCAACCATCTAGTTGGTACCTGAAGACACATCAACGAATCTAAACTTGTCCTGTCGAATTCCCTTACCCAAATCCCTTAAACACAGTATTATAATTAGAGCTCTCTGTAGCACCGGGGTCCAACAAATACTAAAATTTTGTTTGGAGATGGAACTTGATGCCTCGAGCACAGTGGACTGGTGCTCGGCTTGGTGGTTATTTACCATGGTCATGAATCATATGGGCCTTTCCTATCTCCGCCATGGTAGTGTGTCCTGTTGACACAACCGCTCTTGCCCTTCCAACTAGATAGTCTTGCTGGTAAGGTGACTCTCCACAAGTCCATCGCCCACCTCTGGTCAAATACTCCTAGCCCTAGAATAGAAGTTCTTGGCTCGCCTACCTAAGATCCTAGTTTGTTCTGCTGACAATCCTAAATGGCGGTTGCTAGTGGTGTTGTCGCGGATGCAGTGGTCCCCTGTAGGAAGCCCTCTACTGCAGAACCTATAATTAAGGTGTCGTGAACAAGGGTCCTATAGACGTATCCTGGTACCAAAAAGTCTGGTGTGGATGATGTCTAATGTTGTTCTGCACCAGATGTTGTTAGTTCACATGGTCTTGTAGGAGTCCTTCCCATACTCTCGTGGTCAAATCTTCCTCATATAAGAGGCCTATTGGATTGCATCGTGCAATGTCTAAGGAATTTAAATCCTCACCTTCACATGAAAGCTAGAATTAAGGGTAGTCACAAACTTTTTGATCTCTATCTTATTCATGTTTAGATGCAGGGCATACCGAAGAAGCTCCATAAATTTGGTCTCATAATCTGGCACCATCCGACTACCCTGTCATAAGGCGTTGAACTCATCAAGCTAGCACTCAAAAATTCATCTGACAATTACTTCACCTGGAACCATTCCTCGAATTGTTCCCCTAACACAACTTCGATGACCATGCTTAGATGAGGTAGGAGTGTCTTCCTCCATAGAAGAGAACTCCCCTTTAGGTGAATACTGCCTATGCGAACCTTCGTGTTAGAGGTCGAAATTGCGAAGTGTGAAGCACATCACCTAAATCTATAGTCATGCCTCGACAACTAAGCCATCAGTGGCCCTTTTGGACTTGGGAACTTAACCCTATCAAGATTTTCGTGAAAGATACCGGTAGTGTCTTGGGTGCATTGTGGACCCTCATGGGTACAGGCGCCCCAGCCTTATCTCAATACAAACAATTAGTCAAGGCCTCTGACATTTCCTTGGAAGGACCGTGTCAGACCCAATGTATCTCGTGTGGGAATCCGCTCATGCTCAAGACTTGTTACTCTCCTTGGGGTTTGGAACCCTCTGGGGCGGGTGGTACTGGAGGCATCGCGCCTCCTCCCCTGGCACCACATCATGAATCTCTACAATGTCCTCTAACCATGATTACCACAAGGACAGGTTAATAATTCAATTAGCGCTGAGTATAAATCAAGGGTTTAATTCAGTGGAAGGTGTGGCTATCCATAGTCGAAGGGTTGAACCCACTCTCATACCATATGTAACGACCCCGACCGTTACGACACATATGACGTACAACATGTACATTTTTTTTTCAAACGGACAATAACATCAACAATTAGTTGTAGCGACACAGCTCAACGATATCACAATGAAAGAATTCCATGCAGCACATTGATAAAAAAAACATAATAGCGCACCATGAAGCTTAAACCAATTTATGAACATTTACTTTGACAAATAATACAAATGTCTAAGATAAGGAACATCATCAATGAACATCCAGGTGCAATCATTCTAGTAAACTAATTCACGTAAAACAGAAATCACATGGTGCACAATTAAGTCTTTCACCATTTAAAACATACGACATCAATATTAAGTAAACACGTGATCAAATGTCAGGTTAACAAATTCATTGGTCGATCCATGCTCACAATGATCCAATCATAAGGGATCATACCGCCACTTTGTGACAACGCAATGGTGAACTAAGGTGTAAATAAACAAAATCTCTAAACCATCGGGCATGACATAAAATTCGTGACACAAGAGGTCCCAATATTTATTATAAGAATCTACTAATGAAGGCACAATACTATTAATAAATCCAATCATCGATGCAGGGTAATCACAAGCATTACTTTTAATTGTGCAAAGGTCTAAAATCTAACAATCAAAATTTATAAGGGTAAGAAGTCAGCTCCACATTGACATATAACACAATAAATTGGTGTGCACAAAGCACTAACTCAACATAGATCAGTGGAAAATAACACATAAGTAATAAAATGATCGCATAACATCATATACAAGAGGCGAAATAGATTCTAAGTAATATCACGATCATATAACAACACATAAAGGTGGAAAAATATAATCTATTTTAATTGATGATCTTGCGCCGACATAATTGGGTCACACGAGAGAAACATTCACTCGTTCAAGGTTCCTTACCATTCCAAGGCACAAGATGAAAGTTGGTCACTCCATCAAGCATTATTGAATTAAAGACGCACGAGAAGTTTCCAGTTAATAATCACATTTTAATATGAAAAACAATAATCTAAACATCCTTACAACTATTGGAATGATTTCACATAACAGTATCATTATTTAATAAAAAATAGTTCATAATAACATTTTTAGTTAGAAGCAAACAACAGATTTTTCATCAAGTAAGGATTGGGATTTGACTTGTAAACAACATCCTCGTCACTGCTAAGGTGTTGGAGTGATGATAATATTCCATACCATACTATATTTAATACAATAATACCACTAATATTAACTTAGGGATAAAGCAGTGTATTCATTTCTACTATATTAAATACAGTTTAAACACATTAAAAGGGTTCCTTTACTAATCAACCCCCTCACCAATAAAATTTAAATCATTCCTTTTACACTATAATTTAAAGAAACAACTTAAAAACAAATGAGTCATACAATTCGTTTTCCAATATAAACATAGTTACCAACTTAACGAGAACTCTACAGAGTTCTCGTTTTTTGGGGGGTCCAATTTTTCACCCCGTTTTTAAAAATGGTGCTACCGGTAGCACCCCTCTCTCTTTTTAGGTGGTTTTTTGATATTTTAAATTTTTCAATCCACAATGTTTACACATTTTTTTTTAAATGCTTATTTTTCATATATTTTCATTTTTATCAATTTTTATTTTTTATTTATTTTTATTCAATGGTGTTTTTAGTTATTTTTCCATGCTTCTTTCAATCTTAAAAATATTTTTTACCGTTTACTTTTTTGAAGTTACTATTTTTCATATAATTGTATCTTCTTAATTAATTTATTGTTCCATACTTTTAAAATATAGTTGAAAACACCATTCTTAACACATTGTTTACCTTTACTTCAATACATGGAAAAAAATTGTAGTTAAATAACATTATTTTTTAATATTTAAAAAAAAATATAATTCAATTTTTTTTATATAAATTAAAAACTAAGAAAAATAAGAAAAATTTAAAAAATAAAATTAAAAAAAATAAAAATAAATAAATAAATAAATTTAGATAACAAAAAAGATCAAAGAGAAACTTAAAAAACTAAAGAGGAAAAAACAAAAACAAAAAACAAAATAAATATATAAACTAAGCTAAATCTAGAAAAAAAAATTGAAAAAAAGGTAAAAAACCAAATTTATGGCCTTAGAACTTTAGAAAAAATTAAAAAACACAAAGAACAATTAAGAATATATATTAAAAAAAAACAAATTAACACACTTAAACTACAAAATTTAATACAAAATTAGAAAAAAATAAAAAATAAAACTTAAAAACAACATAGTATTACAAAAGTCCCCGAGGTGTAGGACAGTCGGTGACGGAGTGTGTTGTTAAGCCACTCTGTGATGTTAAAGTCACCGGTTCGAAACCTGCGGGGACAAAAAATCCAACCATGTTAAGGGTTGGTGTGGCTCAGGCTGGGTGCGATCCCCG
>ML786992.1:828950-861516 GCA_009831015.1 Picea engelmannii | reverse complement strand
TGACGGAGTGTGTTGTTAAGCCACTCTGTGATGTTAAAGTCACCGGTTCGAAACCTGCGGGGACAAAAAATCCAACCATGTTAAGGGTTGGTGTGGCTCAGGCTGGGTGCGATCCCCGGGTGATTTTGACGGCTTAGATGCCCTTGAGTCGCGGTTTCTTAGGCCACAGGTTAATCCCGATGCCAACAGGTTCGGCCAAATTAACAAACAAAAAAAAAAACATAGTATTACAAAAGAAATATTTTTTTAATTAAAAAACTTTAAAATATGAAAAATTTTATGAAAAAACATACAAATTAAAAAAAAAATGCACCGGTGATGGGAGGCCATGGGGAGTGATGCTGGGCATCCCCCTGGCCCCCAGGGGCTAAGCCTTAGCCCCGTGGGACCAAGGTTTAGCCCTTGGGGGCTGGGGTGATGTCGGGAATCACCCCAGCCCCCAGGGGCTAAACCTTGGTCGCACGGGGATGGGGGTGATGCCCAACATCACCCCCATGACACCTACGACGTTCAACCAACATGGGTGTCATGGGTGTCATGGGGGGTGATTTCGGGCATCACTCCAACCCCCAGTGGCTAAGCTCTGGTCGGACGAGGCCAAGGCTTAGCCCGTGGGCACTGGGGTGATGCTAGGAATCGCCCCAGCCCCCAGGGGCTAAGCCTTAGCCTCGTGGGACTAGGGTTTATCCCATGGGGGCTGGAGTGATACTCGACATCACCCTAACCCCCACGGGCTAAGCCTTGGCCCCCTGGGACCAGTTCTTATCCCCTGTGGGCTGAGGTGATGCCCGACATCACCCCATTCCCCACGGGCTAAGCCTTGCCCCATGGGACTAAGGCTTAGCCCTTGGGGGCTAGGGTGATGTCGAGAATCACCCCCCACGACATCCCAATAATATGTAGGTTTGTAATTTTTTTTTGTTTTAATTTTAGTTAAAATTTTATGTTTTTTTTTTTGTAAATTAGGTAGTACCTTGCTATTTTCTATTTATTTATGCAGAACAGGCTACATTTAAATATTTTTAATTTGGCCTCAACCTGCCCGTAGGAAACCAGGTCTGTTAGCTGTCTAAGTGCTTTGAAGGCTTGCCAAAATTGAAATTGTCTTTTTATCCTATATAACGCATTAACTAGYTGTCMTGCTGCTGCACCATGTTCAAGCTGCTGATATATAGCGCAAGTGAGCGCTACATCTTTTGATATWACTTGGCAGTGGATCATGATTGGGGTTGAAGATCTTTGTTGACAATCAGTTGAAGTGTGTGTAACTCCACATCCCRGATTGYTTGGYGTGGACAAGCATCAATGGAACGCTCTGTATTCTGACATCCCCAAGTGGCCAAGAAATCTGCTGCCGCATTGCCTTTTCTTTTGATGTGTCTAGGGAGTAAATATGGAACCTTCTTCAACAATTGACTTACCTCTTCCATAAGAGCGGCTGTCCTCCAACTTTTGGTGATTTTCTCCCAAGGGGTACCTTGTTGCATCTTCTCAAGAACTCCAGTTACCATGGTTGAATCCCTTCCACTATAATTATGTGATAGTGTTCTCTGATAGCTATAATGAGGCCCTGCTTGACCGCCATAAGCTCTGCTTCGTTGTTTGTGGCATGGCCCAAATCCATTGCAAAATTCCAAAATTGTATTTTATTTTTTTTGTTTTAAATGTTATTAAATTTTTTTATATTTTCTTTTTCTTTTTTTTTTACTTTAGTTTCAATTAAAATTGATAGTTTTTGTATTGTCAAATTGCTTTTAATTTTCTTTTTAATCTTTTAATTTTTTTTAAATATGTTTAAAAGTTTATTTTAAAATTGGTTTGAAAATTTTCTTTTTATTATTTCGTTATTGATTTTATTAAAATTGTTTTGTTTTCATTTAAATATTGTTTTTAAAATATATATTTTTGAACTTTTTGTCTTTTATTTTAATTTTAAAGTTTNTTTAAAATTGGTTTGAAAATTTTCTTTTTATTATTTCGTTATTGATTTTATTAAAATTGTTTTGTTTTCATTTAAATATTGTTTTTAAAATATATATTTTTGAACTTTTTGTCTTTTATTTTAATTTTAAAGTTTTAGTTCAAAAATTTTTAATAATTTTTATTTTAGATATTTTTTTTTGTTGAATTTTGTTATTTTTTTTTTGTCTTTTTAAAGTATTTTTTGTTTATTTTTATATTTATTTTTATTGTAAATTACATTTTAAAGGTTTTTTTAATGATTCTTTTGTAAAAAAATATATAATTATATTTTAAATTACTATTTTTGGAGGATTTTTTTTTTTTTTTTGGTTTCTTTTTAGTTCTTTTTCTTTTTCACATTGGTTTTTTAACCTTTTTTTTATAATTGAATTTATAATATAATTTTTTAAATGTGGTTTTTGGTCATTTAAAAAAAAAAATTATTTGTGAAGATTTTGTTCTTTCTATTTATTTGTTTTTTAATGTAAATTAAAAAAATAAAAAATAAATTTTCAAGGGACCACTAGGAGTCCAATTTTGGGTTGTTTATTTACATAGGTTTTTTTTGTCAATATCACAATTTCAATTAGGTCGCAAATAACTATGATTTTCACGTTTAGGAAAAAACAATTTTTTTACTTAGCATCACTTTTTGATTTAGGTGTTGATTTTAAGGTTTTTCTGAGCTACTGTCTGAGTTTTGAAGGCCATGTTTGAAAAATGTTGTAATTTTGACCACATTTAAAAAAAAATGGTGCTACCGGTAGCACGGCTTTTTGATTTGGTGGTTGATTTTCATGTTTTTTATGCAAAATTATGGGTTTTAAGGGCTAGAGTTCTCGTTTTGAGGTCACAGTTCTCGTTAAGTTGGTAACTATGTTTATAATTAAAGGGAGTTAATTGGAATGAATTCTAAACTGTAAAAGAGTTTAACTAAATAAAATTCTCAACTCTAAATGCCACTAAGGTTAACATTCAAATTTTACAAGCGCAACTAACTAAATAAAGTAAACTGAAACGTTTCCCACTAAATTGTCTTCTAAGTTATAACTGCACGAGAGTGGTAATTACATTTTTAATAGAACAAAGTTAGATTATCAGATTGAACAATCAATTAATTTATATTCTGAGTTAAAGGTTGTTGCTGACATCAATCCTAAATCTGACTTAACATTTACACCTGTCAGTATTGATCAAATGAATTTTGAATTTGCGACGAGATTAGGAATAAATGGGAGGAACCTCCAACGATATTATAAATGGATACAAACTAGCACAACCACAAATTCGTGGCTGGTGAACGTCGAAAGGATGAATTGCAAAATCTGAACTGTCGGGAAAGAGAAACGGCCAAGAGGTAAACGAAAGGAGTAGGAAGGAGTTGGTTGGAAGGAGGCAGTGTGTCCAGAACGTGGTTGGTGAAGTCCAAAGGTTTAGGTTGGCATAGAAAATGAAACCCTAATCACTCATATGTGGCAATCAGCTAGCCACCATAGTAAATTTTAAATATGATTAAGTAAAAGTAAAAAAATAAACATGTAAACTGATGTCTTTATAATAGTGAGGAAGTTAGTGGTTGAAATCACAACCATTGATTTATTGGGACTACTAAGAATATTCCATAAATATTTAATCTTATCCATACAAAACTGATTAAGCACTAAAAACCTATTAAATGTGCCCATGGTCAATAGGTGTACGCCTATCGATGTAATAAAAAAAGACAAGGACTTAAACACAACAAAAAGGAAAAAATCCTTTCTCGTAACTGCACCCATAAATAACGCGCTGGAAAGCGCATGACATCTGTCACCTAGATTAACCCGAATCTAGACAATCAAATCCCTGAAAATTGCAAACTGAGAAGGCAACAAAATTACACTAAGAATGCAACTATAATCGATGTAATAAGGAGTAATTCGAAGAGCCAATGGGCAACAAACTCGTGGGCGGAAGAAAAATCACTCTGAAGAAATATCACACTGTTTCACTCAAGGAAATGTGTTTCGACTGGTTCAGTAAAAGAAAACAACTGTCGGGTAGCTACTATGAGTCCCCAAGGAATTCGTAGTCACTGGTGTGCCCGAAAAATTGTTGGGGAGGGTTCGTAAGCTTCATACCTTAAGGGAAGATCAAAGTATTCACTGGTGTGCCCAACCCCATCTATTCCCATTAGTTTATGAGATAAGTAGTAGGTAAAGAAGTGTGAATCGTGTTTACTTAATCCAACAATCCTAGGAACAATTGAAATAAACATATATGAGCTTCATATTTTATAGTGACGGCCTTGTTGGTTTCCCCGATAAGGAGATACGAAAAAGGCTGGATGACTTCATGAAAGAGAATGAAGTGCAGAGGACCACTTCTCAGTAGCAGTGATCCGAGCCTTCAAGGAATGACAAGGATTGAAGAAGAGTTGTTTACCCTACAAGTCCACAGGACATCACCATAGTGCTGAGGAAAGAATGCATTGAGAAATGGATAAACAAGCCTTTGAAACAGTTACCCATACATGTTGATTCACCACGGTATACTTAAAACAACTAAAGTTGGCGGTTCCCACCCACACAGGTATTCACAAGAATTTTCCCTATGTCTCACACACAGAAATTCACTAGAAATATTTTTGCAGAGAAAAAATGAAAGCAATGGCCAAATGCCCAAGGAAAGGAATGTGCAGGCATTAAGGGACACAAGGTGGCTGTAAAACATTCTGGGTATCAGAAGGAACAAAATAACTTGTCAAAATGATGGCGTGATTCAACTCACGGATAAACTTGCAACCAATGACCAATTCACAAGTGAAAAGGGCGTGAACATTCAGAGGGTAGATAATTTGTTTTAAGTGTCAATTACCGGAAGAAGGCGAGACCAACACCAACGAGGTGAAACACAAAATTTTAAAATGCAGAGAGTGACCTCGTGTGGTTTTCTTGGAAAATAAAAATAAATAAAAGGCCTTTAAAGACAAACGCTAATCGTAATTACAAGTCATTGTAAGCTAATCAGGGGGGTAACATCAAGTGCCAAGTTTGAGCTCATTACAATTAAATCCACTGCGGAAATGAAGCGACGAAAGAATACATATATCATCAACCTATTAAAATTAGCTCCATTGCAAAAATAAAGCTTCATCAAATCACATATATAATCCCTATTACAATTAGATTCATTGTGAAATAAAGGGACAACAATTTACATCTTAAATCCTTATTAAAATTAGATTTATTGTGAAATAAAGAGACATCAATTTACATATGAAATCCTTATTGCAATTAGATTCATTGTGAAATAACGAGACAATAATTTACATCTCTAATCCTTATTACAATCAGATTCATTGCGAAATAAAGCGACAACAATTTACATCTATAATCCTTATTACAATTAGATTCATTGCGAAATAAAGTGACAACAATTTACATCTATAATCCTTATTACAATTAGATTCATTGTGAAATAAAGTGACATCAGAATTGAGAAAATTAAACCATACACATGCTATCATACTAGTACCATTTAACTTATCAAATTTACTGTCACCGAACAAACTGGGCTTGGAGACATTCTTCGACAACTTGCGACCCTCCTCTCTCTCTCTTTCGAATCGCTAAAACCTCATTGGTACCTTCCATCCAACGCTATGGGTACTCTTCTTTCCCCTGAGTCCCCTGAGCCGTAAAGGGACCACACACACAAACCGGAGAAAGCTAGCTCCCAGATCACCTCGCAAGGTCGAGCTACCACTCTCTAATCGAGCTGGGGATCCCAACTCCAACAAGAAAAATCAGTCAAGAAAAATATCGGCAATGTAACCTTATGCCTACTAGGCGTGATCCATTCTCCTCCATAATTTATTTTATAGAGTTTTCTTAGTGACTAGTTTCCCAAATGCACATTAATTTCTTTTTATTAATTTTTTATTAGGAATAATCTGCCCCGTACACTTGTCACCCGATCTCTTAGTTGCACCATAAATTCATTAAATTCATTAATTAATTTTGTTTGCCAATTTCCCCCACCCACCTAAAAGCATTCCTAAAAACGCTCCTTGATGTCCCTTTATTCCCTCACATTCCCTTAATGATTGACGCCTTTATTAAATCTTAGTTGAGTTTGAAAAAGGAAAGTTATCTAGACTAGTTTCCCTCATATGTTCCACATTCCCTTTTGTAATTAAGTTTCCCCTTTTTATCTTAGTTCGAATTTAGCAAGTTTTGCACAAAGCCAACAATTAATCTTTCAAAATAAATTAATCCTCCAATAATTTTTAATTTTAATGTTTACACCCATTTTCTCCATCCCCCCTTTATGCTTTCTTAATTAATTTTTAGGTCTCATGCCCTACTTAGACCAAGGATTTAAATTCAACTAGGCTCAATAAAAATTGTTTTGAAGCGAAATTTTATAATTTTTAAACTTTACTCATGCAACAATTATCTTAAGGTTGACCAGGTCAAATGAGATATTATTTTTAGGAACCTAGGTTCATTGACTCACTAGTGTTAAAACTGTGATGTCCCCTTCAAAGTGCACTACGTGCTCCAAGGGTGCCACTCACCTTCCTTGAAGTTCCATCTATGCAATGTGCCCTTCAAGATACACTACGTGCTCCAAGAGTGCCACTCGCCTTTTGACTGATTTCGGTAGACATCAAGCCCTTGGAGTCAGTACTTCGTTAGGTGACATTGTGGGAGACTAAGAGCTTCTCAGGAATAAGAACCATGTCTTATTGCCTGCCCCTTATAATCTTCATGAGCGAATG
This sequence comes from Picea engelmannii, assembly GCA_009831015.1. Taxonomy (NCBI): domain Eukaryota; kingdom Viridiplantae; phylum Streptophyta; class Pinopsida; order Pinales; family Pinaceae; genus Picea; species Picea engelmannii. The sequence goes on along the minus strand of ML786992.1, from coordinate 854,789 downwards.
TCTCAATCTACCCTCACGACATTATGGATCTCTTGAACTAGGTAATCGTTAACCTACAGCTCGACCCATGAAGAGAGTGCTAGTAGGTTGTGGCAGGGCTTCTTCCACACCTCTCGATCAATATCTTTTGTTGTCGTGCATAACCCCTTTAATCCAAATGTGAGTCTGATTAGCAAGTTATCATCATCCTACATCCATCAATGAAACATGTCATCGATCAAAAATCAACATCATAGTTTATCAGTCATATGTCACATATGCAATAACAAAAATATTCAAACCATAAAGAGTCCACTCCGTTACTCGATCCGGAGTCCAAGGAGGTCCATCGATGCCATCAGCATCCTCAATCAGTGCAGAGTCCTTCACACTCACGATAAACTAGTCAATAACACCTTTTGATACAAATATAATCAATAACATATCATCGTATCCACAACATCATCATAATCCATAATCGAAACAATCAATCATATAAGGAACCAGATCACATGAACGCAAGTGTCCTCAAAGAATAAGTCTAGTCAGGTGTGCGCAAGAGAAGGATGTTACGATTAAGTTAATTGACTCATAAAATATCGATGGCAAATAGACATGATTATTTACTTTTTATTTATTATGTTATAATTGTGTTATCTTTATATGTGTAGCGGTTAGAGCAATCATATTATAGAGCTTAAGAGTAAAATTTTAAATTAATTTAGCCTTTGCTTGAAATGCATAATTTAATATTTATGCGCAATTAATTGCAGATAATTGTGTAAGGATATGCAGTTGGATTTCTTAACTCGCAAATGTAATAGGTGTTTTAGATCGGGTTAAAATAGAACATATCCACCACTGTTTTTTATTTATTTAAAGAAATTTTACTTATGAGCTTAAGTATTGTGCAAGAATACACATATTCTAATAATATTTTTCTAAATTTCATTTGGGTGTAAAGCCCAAATTTATAATTTATTTATCATAGTTGTCAAATTAAATTTAATTAATTATTAAAATAAATTCATTGAGTCTTTTATTATTTTATTATTAAAAAAGTAGGTGAAGTAATTAATAAGGGAATAAGATTGTTGGGGGATTAATGAAGGGATAAGGCACTTGGGGAATTGAATGAGGGACCGGGATTCAAGAGAGGGGATAAGGAAGAAGCATGAGGACTTGGAAGGGGTCTTTTTTTTTTGGTTTTGGGAAAATTCTACAAGAGGGGGAAGAGGAGGAGGGAAATTGGGAGAACAATTTGTTTTGGAGAACTCTCACAGGAGACTGTTGTTCTTGGGAACTTTGGGCTCGGGGCAAAAAAACTGTAAAAATTCTTGAAACCAGAGGCTAAATCAACCAACCTACAAGTCGAAGTATGTTTTTTTATTGTGGTTAGGCTAAATCAACCAACCTACAAGTCGAAGTATGTTTTTTTATTGTGGTTACCAATTTACTCCTAGTATAAAGAAAACCATAAATTAACTTACCAATTATTTCAGTAGGATATATATATATATATATATATATATATATTTTATTGAGGCCCAAAATGTTCATAGTTTTACTTGGAGTTGAATTAGTTAAATTTCATTTATTATAGAATGGTTGAATTGTTCTTGCTTTTTCATTTCGCATTTTTTTTTTATCGTAACTTTTCAAATTGACGTATTATTTAGCCTCATTTCGAAACAATGTAAAATTTATGAGTTTGAAACTCAGGAAATAATGAATGCATTAAGAAGTTTTGCGGTGTAGATATTTTGAAGTAAACTAATGCTATCTTGAGTTGAGAGTTAGCATTACTTTGTTAACATTTTTCCTCAGCGTGCTTCTTTCAATATCTCATCCTATCTCATGGCATGCTTCCTCTGTCATGTAGATATTTGAACATCTATCAACCATAATTTTGGGTGGCATGTGGCTTAGTGGCTTCATAGGTTGTGGCATGTGGCTTCATCCATCCATCCATCACTATATTTTCTTGATATGGGTCCATCAGTGTATTTTCTTGATATGGGTCGAGCTCATTCCTTCCCTATGAAGGCTTCAGGCTTCACTCACGAATCGGTGAATCCCTCTATTTCTGCCTTCCGTCCTGCAAACTGAGCTGTAATAAATTTATGCCATCAGTGTATTTTCTTGATATGGGTCGAGCTCATTCCTTCCCTATGAAGGCTTCAGGCTTCACTCACGAATCGGTGAATCCCTCTATTTCTTCCTTTCGGTGAATCCCTCTATTTCTTCCTTTCGGTGAATCCTTCTATTTCTGCCTTCCGTCCTGCAAAGTGAGCTGTAATAAATTTATGCCTGCCTGCATGACTAATTATCTTGCAATTATATTTTCACTAGATATTAATTTAATTTTGCAGAGCGTGTAGATAATCAAGAGATAGCCTAGATATTGAGTATTAGTGATTTGATAGCATATATTTAATTTACTAACAGACATCTATGAGAGGCAGTGATTATAGATTTTGGAGGGCATAGATTTACAGAGATCTTCCCCTAGTAAGTAAAGAAAGGGTATATGAAGCCATGGTTAAAGAGTTTTGTACTTATCCTTACCAATCAAGTGACTTCGTACCCTTCCCATTGGTGGAGCCACTGACGTCCTCTCCCTATCGGTCGAGTAAGTAATGCAAAGTTCCTCTCCTTAGTAACTGATCTTGGTACTTATGACTGCTCCAAGAACTTGCGACTGCTCCAAGAGAGGCAATAGTTATATTTTCTGAAAGGTTAATCCCTCTCGGCATACGTACGAATATTTCCAAATAAATGAAGGAATTTAGGCAGTTCTTACTGAAAACCCTGAAATTCGCTGAGCATTTTCATACTCCATCTTGTTTGAGCCCATGGCCATCAATGACAGCTTGCAGAACGTAGGTGTTTGGACAAGGCTTACATCCATCCCCATCTACATTAAGAAAGAGATTGATAGTCCACCTATAATTCCAGACTCTATCTAAGATGAACTCGGTATCGCGTTACTATAACTGGAGAGGTCGATGCTTGCACTATTTTGTTCTCTCAACTTCATCAACGGGAGTCGTTCTGTTTGATGGATGGGGAACTTGTGTATGAAGCTATCCCAGCTTATGCCCGACACTATATTACTTTCGATAAGAACTCCCTCCCATACATAGGCATCGGATAGATCGCATCCACAAACACTATCATCGGCCCCTAGTCTCTATCCAACCTTCCCAAAACAGAATTTGTTACGTAATTTAGCATAATTACGACAATATCGATCTATAGTTACAGCTTACAGTGAATTCTGGTCTGGAAATGCTTTATCCACACAAGACAGATGTATCTACTTTAGCATTTTTTCACTTCTTATTTGTGGTAATGAATACCACTCTCCCTGTGTGTCTCCTAAGAAACTATTATGTTTTGACATTAGAATAGGGAACACAGCCGATCCATAACTAACCCGTTATGTTAGCTCCACATGACACAGAGTGATCATGATATGCAGCAACTATAAGACTTAACTCACTATTTGATTGTCTCTCAGGGAGATTGGCAGCAATATACTATCCAGACTGGTCTTTACGTCTAATAATATTTCTCAGGGTGTTGCGCCCCGCAACTAAGAAGTAAGGTGTTCAACCATAAATCAGTAACTTTTGCGAACTTACCAGTATGGTCCATATCACCTGAAGGTATTTTCAATGCTTCATTCTCTAGGGTCCATATGATTCTGGCATGACGTCCAAATGTAACCCCACGAAATGACAGAAGCTAGCCAATTTTATTGACACAATAACCAAGTGACTGGCACCGTTGTCGAGGCTTACATGCATTGTAACATCTAGGTGAGTACACTGGAGTTTGGTTTGCATGTATAAACAGGTGTATGTTTGTGGTTGTCTTCACAAAACAGAAGTACTTTTTTAACAGATTACTCTCCAGATATGAGAGGAACAGTGGCCTACACAAAGTTTTGTGCTCAACGAGACGACATTTATGCAATTTTTAGGCTTCCTCAACGACGTGACACTTACCTAATGAAAAAATGAGAGAAATAGTATTTTAACACTTTTCAAAACTCCTTCCACGAAGTCTTCCAGGAACTGCGAAAGAAACTGTTTAACCCCTGCTATGATCGATCGGAGAATCATATATAATGTGCCTCTGGTAACCCTTCCGAAAACCATATCAAGAGACAAACTTCTGACTAAAGGGAAGTGCGCAGCTGCTGAAGCTAAATTGATTCACCAATAACCAATTCAATTTCCGAACTCTTTATAAGATAGTTCATCCTGGCGGTGATATTCAATGAGATTGGCTTCAATTACCTCTGGAATTTACCACCGTACCATAAGCTTAATAAACCCTTGGTGGAGAGGCACCACCTCCTTTCCTCTTTTGACCCTGGCTACAGACCTTTCCAAGCATTGTAAGTCGTCTTCTCCTTCGAGTGAGAGTGAAAGCTGCCTTGGTCTGTTTAAAGCTTGCCTACACCGGTCAAGACGGAAGACAACCTTCTCCCCCCTGCAGTCTCTCAAAAGCTTGCCTACACCACCTCTATCCAATTGGATACACCGGCGCACCTAGCATATAGCATCATCTTCGTCCATCTTCGTGTATCAGTATGGCTCATTAATACATATAAAATACAAAAGTCAAGGTCATCATAGGGTGAAAGCAGGGGCTCTGGTCAATAGGGAAAATCAATAGCTGATATTTCTAAGTTCTGTTTGAAATCATTAAGCCTAATTAGAAACAAATAAAGCTGTGTATATACATGGTTGCTCTGCATCCATTAGAAGTTTTAAACGGATTTAATTCCCCAGGTTGTCTTCCCCTTCAGAGAACTTTTGTTGCACATCAGGCCATATAAGACTCGAAAGTGGAAACTAATATTGACCTTTCAGGTTCACTATCTAACTATACTTTAGTTGGTATATCCGTATTCATTATAACTATGACGATTTTATGAATTTCACTTGTTTTTGCTCTATGTTTGCTTCTAGTGCTCTAGAATACTTGTTTATTAGGAGATTTTGTTGATCTGTTTACAAGAGTGCTTATTGCTATGACGGGTATGAACCGCTTTCATTCCGTTTCAATAATAAATGGCGATAAGTCAGCCTCTTCAGAAATGTGTACATATAGTGCTATCTATCAATCAATCCAACAAATTAAATGCTAATATTTACATGGATGGGTGGTGGTCTCACCTGTTATATGTCTCTTGGTCAAAACCTTTGCTTTTTGCAACTTTAGATAGAGCATTCCTCCAATCCATTTTTATTCTGTGTTTTATTGATAAATCGTATGAACAGAAATTAAGTGCTATAATCATAAGCTTAATGCACACAAATTATCTACACTTACTTACAACCTATCTACACTTGTTTCCTACTCTTTTGGCAGGGACTTGTTGTTTTCTCAACTACCTTTGTTATTTTTTTCCACGAGAAAAAAATGCTCTTTATATTCATAAGGATATAAATTTATACAAAACTGTCTTATCGGTTTGATGTCTTACAAAGACAAAAAGCTAGATACTTGGCAGGTTCCATGACTGACCAAAACAAATCAACATCCATTCACAACTATAATCAGCGCACTATTATAGATTGCGCAGAAAACTGAAGATAACACTCAAAACATTAACTTGATGGCTGGTCCTTCGTTGCCATCCTCCCATATAGTAAAACAAATTTGCCCTGAAGGAAGATGCAACGCTCTTTTAGAAAGGGAATCCGCCTCACAGTTTTCTTTTCGATAGATATGAGTGAAAGTGAGCTTTCTAAACTGGAATGTAGCCTCTTTGGTTCTCATTTTCCAACACTCAAGTGCTGCCACCTTGAATTCAGCCATTCCATTCAGCCAGTCTATAGTAGTTTTTGAGTCTCCGAGAAGCATCAGCTCATCGGTGTGGCGGCAAGCCAGAATGAGCGAGACTAATGCGCCTAGAAGTTTCACCTTCATATTTGAACCCTGACCTCCGTTCAGTGTCCAGCGAATGCAAGTGTGGGAATTCAGGACAATTTTGCCGCCGGCCCCACAAAGAGCTCCACCCTGTTGTGAAGCTCCATCGAACCAAGCCACTGCTTTGTCAAATGGGATAATCAAATTGTGTTTTAAGGAGGGCAGTTTCAAACTGGTCTTGCCAGTGACAGTCTCCTCAACCAGTAGACAATTAAACACGCTTTGTGCAGATGGGGAAATCCCATTAAAAAGTGTCGCATTCCTGGCCTTCCACACTTGCCAGCATAGGTGAATCGGGAGCATAGTATGGATTTTATTAAAACGATGCCAGTTCTGGAAGCATTCATGAACACTGGCGCCCGACCAAGTAGAGGAAAGTTTTAACTTTGAAGCAAGTAGCGCCCAGACTGCGTGAAAGAAAGAGCACTGTGTGAAGACTTGAAGAACAGATTCGCTGGAGCACTTGCATAGAATGCAACGATTCGGTCCCATCCAGCCTCGAATTTGTAGCTTGTCCCAAAAAAACAGCTTGTTTTCTAATAGGAGCCAAGCAAAAAGTTTTTTCTTCAATGAGCAGTCGCCCCGCCAGATTCGCTGCCTCCAACTAGCAATTGGAGGAAACCCGTCGTTTGAAATCAGAGCGAGGTAAACATTTTTTGGAGAGAGTAAGCCTGAACGGTCTCCGCTCGTCCATATGAGAGAGTCCGGCCCTTCAAGTAAGCCAACTCTTGCTTCCTTCAGATGTTGTATGAAACCGTCCCATTCTAAGGTGAACTCAGCATTCAGATGAAGATCCACGCTATTTAGCCAGGTAACCCCTAGTAGACCTCCCTTGTTTGTCGCGCAACACTGATTTAAGAAGAAGAGACTTTTATCTTGAAGATGCTTGAGGAAAGGGGGAGAGAGTAAGGCTTTTCTTCCCAGGCCCAGGATGCAGTCCCTGCCCACTTGAATCAAAAGTCCATTACCTGGATTCCACGAAATCCACTGTAGGATGATTGGTAGAGTGGAGGAGAGGTGTTTCCAGGTCTGTGAGCCTGAAGATGGGCGCTCAGGGGCAAATCTGAGCCAAATGTGGACTGGGAGCTAATGAATATATTTTTCTTTAATAACTCTACTCCACAGACCAGTTTTTGTTAAAATTCTCCAAAAAGTGCTTGCCGAGAGCGCCTTATGAAAGAGTGGCAGATTTTTAAGACCCCAACCTCCCATCGTCTTTGGTTTTGATAAGACCTCCCATCTGCTGAGGTGAAAACCAGGATGTTCTTTACTTCCAGACCAAAGGAAGTTAAAGATAAGTTGCCGCAGGGTCTTTAAAACAGAGGCTGGAATATGTGCTAAGGACATCCAAAAAACCGGAAGACTTTCCAAGATAGCTTTAATCAGAACAAACCTACCACCCATGGATAGCAATCTGTTTCTTCAGTTGTGTAATTTTCTTTCAAATTTGTCTATCAGCTAGGTCCAATGTTTTTTAGAATAGGAGGAGGACTTTAAGAAGAAACCCAAATAAGAAAAACCCTTCGAAAGTTCGATAGAGTCTATGCCGAACATCTCCTTTAGCTCTGTTATCAAAGAGTCCCGTGTATTTGTGGAAAGGAAGACGGATTTGTGAACATTGATTTCCAGACCTGAAACAACGCAAAAGTTATTTAAGATAGTATGAATAATCATCCATTCAACAAGTTTGGCATTTGACAAGATCAACACATCGTCTACAAAAAGGATATGCAAGATAAAAGTTAGTCCCGTAACTTTTATCCCCTTCAAATGGCCTTCCGCTTGGCTGTTTTTGAGTAGGATGCTAAGACCTTCCAGGATCAATATGAAAAGTAATGGTGAGAGAGGGCATCCCTGGAAGAGTCCTCTCTCATAGTGAAAAACTTTTGTTGGTTCACCATTGATCAAAATAGCGAATGTGGCTGAAGTGATACAACCCAAAATCCAATTAGTTGTAATGATGCCGAATCCACATTGGATGAGAATGAGATGCAGGAAGTTCCAATTAATGCAATCAAATGCTTTTTTTAGGTCCAACTTTAGCAGAATGGCTTTTTGCTTTTTTGTCTTAATGCTTTGAATGCATTCTTGTGCCACTCCAATGACATCCAGTATTTGTCTCCCTTTTAGGAAACCCATCTGCTCCTCAGATAGTGCACGGGAGAGGAAGGGTCGAAGTCTTCTGGCTATAATTTTTGAAATTATTTTGTAGCATAGATTGCAGAGTGAAATGGGGCGAAAATCTTTAAATTGCCCTGGAAGATTTGTCTTGGGAATCAAAACTATGAAGGTGTTGTTTAGTTGGGAACTTACTCTTCCTCTGGTTCATGCATCTTCGACCACATCCAGGAGATCCTGCCCCATAAGATCGAAAAAATGGAGGTAGAGCTCGACCGTCCAGCCGTCAGGTCCAAGACTTTTCTCTTTCTTAAAACCTTTGATGACCTCTTGCAATTCCTCCTTTGTGCAGGGAACTTCAATTGATTTTTCCTCTTCATCTGTGACCATCTTTTGGAAGAGGCAAGCGATCTCTATTTGTGCTGCTAGAGATGGATCCAGTGTTGCCTAGTAAAAATCTTTGAAATGTCGGAAAGCTGCCAATTTGATGTCCGCCTGAGAATGATGTATAGTGCCATGTTTATCTTTAATATCCCATAGGTGCTTTTTTGCTCGATGAGATCTGGCAACTCGGTGAAAGTAGCGAGTGTTTTTATCCCCTCTAGCTAGCCAGAGCATTCTACTCTTCAAGCGCCATCTCTCTTCATCTTCCCGAAGAAATTTGTTTCTGGCTTCCTCTAAATAGTGCAATTTGTAATCTAAATCAGTGTTGCTATGGTTCTGTAACTTGAGTGTTTGAATGTCTTCCATCTCATGCTCGATGTTGTATAGTTCTGCCTTTTCCGCTTCCTTTTTTTTCTTTAACCAGTGAATAGTTTCAGATTTTAGTCTGGTAAGTTTCCTGGATAAATTTCCTAGTGCATCTCTAGGAGATGAGAGAGAGTTGTCATTCCAAACTGTTTTGACTAGCTTATTAAAGGAAGTATCTTTAAGCCACTGGGAATTAAATTTAAAAGGTTGACCAACACCAAAACAACCTTCCCCAATTTGTAGACATATTGGCACATGGTCAGAAAGATACGGATGAATTACCCATGTGCGTCTGTTGTAGGAGGGTAAGAGAAATTCCTCGAAAATAAGAAACCGATCAAGTCATTTTGCAATTCCCGCTGATCCCAGATGGCCGTTCCTCCAGGTGGGTAGAATCTCTGCAGATTTTAAGTCGATCAAGGCGTTTTTATAGAAGAGTTGGTTGAATAAACACATAAGCGGGTCAATCGCCACCTTTTCACCCCAAGATTCTTTTGGGCTGGTAACAAGGTTTAGATCTCCTGCTAGTACAAGATTTTTAGCCGCCAAAATACCAATAGCATCGAGATGCTCCCATAATGCTTTACGGTCCACACAGGGGCCATAGACGTTGAGCAGATTGATGGAGGTTTTTAGTTCATAGCGGGTACCAGATAGTAAGATGCCTCCTGGACTAAGCATCGACATTAGGTCGAAAAGGGAAGGATCCCAAGCGGCCAGAAGTCCTCCCGATTTGCCCACCGAACTTGCTGCACAGGTCAGCCAGCTTGGACGAAACTGATGTAAAAAAAATCTAGCAGCAGAGGCGTCCACCAAAATTTTCCTGTAGGAAAATGATTGACGGATGGATCTTCTCGAGAAGACTTCACATTGAGGCTTGTTTCAGGGGTCCTCCAACCCCTCTGATGTTGATGGATAAAAGGATCATGTTTTACCATGAGCAAGGGCTTTTAAGGCTCTAAGTGCCCCTTGGGAATGAACCGGTGTGGAGGACCCTGAATTCGACAATGCAGTCGTGGTCTTCTTGCATGCATTGCGGGTTTTGAGAGGTGAAAGTTCTAAGCCAATGCCTTTTGACCAAGACGGATTTATCTCAGCTGATGAAAGCATTCTAGACGAAGAGGGAAGATCGGATCGATGTGTGGTAGGGTGGAAGAGGGTGTTCCCCTGGTAGGTTTGGATGGGAAGTGAATTGAAAGGTAGAGAGTTAGCGGGTATAGGATCCAAAAGCAACAAGTCTAGTTGGGTCGAAGATTGTGTCGGCTCTGTGTAGCTTGCTAGGGGAAAGGATCCTGGAGGAACAAATGCTTCTGTTGAGGGTTGAGTCTCCGAGTCTTTTGTGGAGAGGTCTGGGTTCAGCTGCGAAGGGATGAGAGAGGGGTCAGTAGCAGAAAGATTAGATGGATCTGGATCGATAGGGAAAGGCGTAGAAGGGGTGTGTGAGGTAGAGGAAGTTGGTTGAGTTGGTAAAGAAGCCAGGGGTACAGGCTGCAGAATAGAGTCTGCCTGTTCCAAAATGTAAAGCCTATCCCAGCTTGTGAGAGTATTGTAGAGCGAAGGACAACAAAGTTGTATCTTACTTACGAGAGTGTCGTCCGGTTGAGAGTCCGAACCGGGGCTAGGAATCTCCTCTGCTTGCTGAATGTTTGGGGAGATATAGCCATTGAAATTTGTCTCTTCCGCTGGATCCAGTAAATCGTCCGGAGGGGGAAACTTTGCACAATCTCTTCTCAGGTGACCTGTTCTTCGGCAGAGAGAACATCGAAAGGGGATACCCAAGTAGTCCATGCGTTGAGAAAAGAGTTGTCCTTGCCATTCTATGTCTAAAACTTGCGGAAGACCAGCCTGAATATCCATAGCTACATAAACTCTCGCCATTCTTTTGTCTGAAGCCTCAAGGGAGTTTATATCCTCTTTTAGGAAACTTCCTAGGGAAGCTCCAATAAGTTCTAGAGATCACTGGTTCTAGAGAGGTAGAGGAAGTCCTGGAAGGAGGACCCAAATGTGCCTGTGGCCAAAGAACTCTAAGGAGGGATTAAAACCTAGTCTCCATCGTTTAAGCATGAGGCTTCCCCCACCGAAAGGCCAGAATCTTTCCAGGATCAGGGCTGTGTCTTCTGGTGACTTGAAGATGAAACCTAGCCAACCATGTTGAAGAAGGTGTATCTTGGGTAAGTAGCCTAAAAGAGGTTTCCAGCAAATAGCAACCCAGTCCTCAACCTTGTGCTTACACTTCTCTTTGTATGCTAACCTTCCTACTAAGGCACACAGGGCTAGATTGTAGGCTTTTGTAAGACCAACATCCATACCTAGAACGAGTTTGGGATGGGTTCGTTTTGGTTTCCAGACCTTTTGTGGACGTTTACGAAGACCTGGATCTTTTTGGGAAGGATAGCCCTCCGAGAATATGTTCCCTGTAGTTAGACTACTCACCTCAGAGCCTTTTTCCAGCTGTACTGTTCCCCCATCTCCACTCTGTAGCTTGCCGAAAGAGCGGGCTTGTGTTAAACCCAAGAAAGTCTGAGTATTCTCGCCAGTCGCGGGGGGAACAGAGTGGGGTGTCAGGTTTGTAGAGTTGGTGGGATGAGAAGGTTCTGAAATCAAAGATAAAGGCGCTTCAGAGAGAATATTAGTGCGGAAGTGTTTAGTGCAAATGTCATCGATTGAAGCCAGAATATCCGGGTGGTCCCAGGGGTCTCCCAGGCCCCCATCATCTGGATCTGGACAAAAAGGCTCCATTGACACCTTTCAAAAGATTCTAGACAGCGACGAGGAGGGAAAGGGCGGGAAGACTAAAGGATCAGTCCTTCCTCTGTTCAGGCAAGAGAGCTTACGGTAGGGAAATGCATCAAAAGTCCCGGAGGTAGAGCTAGTTCAGAAGTGGGCCAGGATCCAAGGCAAATGGAGACAACAGATCTTAAACAAAGCCCCAATAGGACTGTCGGTGTAAAGAAAGAAGACAGAAACTGCAAGTAAAGACAAAATCCCTGATAACTAGAAGATAAGCTCTCGCTAGACGCCAAAGGTTCATAAGAGAGAAAAGACAGCTTCATCTAAGGTAAAGAGTAAACCAGTTAACAAGAATAAACCTCACACTATTCACCAAAGTGCTAGAGGATGCGTTATGTCAGGACAAGGGAAGACAGACGATCCGAGCATCCATATTCACCAGAATCCAGTCTCGACATGCCCAGAAAAGGAGGATGGTTGTTGTGCTACAATGTCTGAGATCTTAGCCTTCTGTTTTCATGGACTCCAAAACCAGTTCTGGTAGCCAGATTCAAAATCGCCATCACCCGCCATCGCCCGCCATCGCCCCGCGACTCATCATTGTTAAGCCATGTTCCTAAAGCTCTTATTAATCCCTACTTGCAATGAACAATAATGGAAACATGAATAAACAATAATGGCAACATGCCAACTACCCTTGTTATTTAATCTCAACTACCCTTGTTATTTAATCGTAAACGGCTTATGAAATCTTAATTGGATTTCACAAAAATATAAAGTTGCAATATTACGTTGATGATCTAATGTTCGTTATTTGTTGTAATAGATAAACGTTATGGTCACATCCATTTCCTATCAAATTCGTATTTGGAATAATTAAAAATAATACATAATAGTAGAATAATGAATGATACGTAATTAAGAAACATGTATTAGTTAATTACACTTGATGTTTGTCCTTTATTGTTAAAGGTTTAACTAACATAAATGGCATAAGTGGGTTCGTTATAATTAGGTGAAATATATATTATGAAAAATTATGCTTTCTGGATAAGAAAAACCTAAATGACATAGGTATTACAATAGGGTTAGGCATAGTTAGGTGAAATATATAATATATATTATGAGAAATTATATTTTTTTCTAAGAAAAGTTATATATATATATATATATATATATATATATATATATATATATAAAATATGTTAACTAAAATAAATATTAACAATGTTTTTTTGTTTCTTTCGTAACCATTAATACATATAATTAATATCAATATTATAAGCATGTTAGTGGTATTAAGTAGGATATATAAAATAATACATATAATTAACATAAATATTATAAGTCTGTAAGTGGTATTAAGTAGGATATATTAAAAACTTCAGATGGGGTGACACGTTGCATCTATGTGCCACATCCCACAGGGCCTATCCAAGACATAAATAAGGGTGTTCGGTTCCCATCCCTTCGACATTAAGAATGGGAGCCAACCATTACTACAAGATCATAGCCATTAGACCCTTCACTCGCGCGAATAGTCAAGCAACCATTGAATTCATTGCTCGGGAGGTGGTTATGGAGGTCGTCACGTCGCTCCCTTTGGTTCTTATCTACCTCTGCATCTACATATTCTCTCCTTATTCCATTTTTGGCTCGCACTAGGCCAACAATCTGGAGCTTAGGAGCAACCTCTACTGCATCCACCAGGGATTAGTCATTTGCTTCATCCTCACGATTCCAAGGGACTAGGAGAAGCCACGTCGCAGTGCAGACGGGTACACCTTGGATGCAAGGCAGAAATGACTTCAAAAATTGGAGCGAACACTTTCAATTGCTCGCACCCAAAAAGCTCGACTTGCTCGCAGTGATGACAGAGACCCAATGGCCTGGGATCATGATGTTGTTTTGGTGGAGGAGGTCATCCTGGAAGAGGAAATTCAACTCCCTCCGGAGAATTTTCCCTTCACTGGATGAGAGCCTCCAATTACTCTTCATTGGAACAAAATTTGGGCAGATGCAAGAATAAATAACATGGCTTCACCTGTGGAGGAATTCCCCATTTGTTACATTGAGGAGGAAATCCTGGACGAGTACCTCCAAATGGCCAAGAATGACTTACTCTTGGCGGATCTTTCTCCACTCACAGTCTCAGGATGTGCACCAGGGAGCATAGGGACGAGACCAGAAGGCAGGGATGGGGAGCGAAGGACGACAATGGGCACCCTCGAGGACGTGATGGAGGGAACGTAGAATGAAAAAGGGGATGGAAACCATGAGGACACGTTAGATGGAAACATAGTAAAGGAGGGTGGCGGAGTCCTTGCGCCACCTCTCATTCTGACACACTTAGTTCAAAGATGTGTCCCTCCACCCTTCTTCCACCCAGACCAGCTAGATTTGGTGCTTGATTTGAGGCACCAGATGGCAGACCAAGCCTACTGCAACAGACTCATTAGTCAACGCGTGGGCATCCTCTATGAGGCCTTCTCTGATGTGCTATCAAAGCAGAAGTGTCTGACGTGTGTGAGACTCTACGCCTTACCATCTTGGAATGAGATGCCCAGTGACGACCCCGATAATGACGACCTCAATGACTAACAATGTGACTCAATCTTCCCTCTGGTTTTTGTTAGTTTCCCAGCTCTGGTTGGGGGTTATGCATGTTAAATCCTTTTTTATGTTTAGTTGTTTTTTAGTTTCAATTGTCATGGACTATCCTGCAGACTCTAGACCGCCATTTGTCTTGGTTTCCTCCAGGAAGGAAAGATGGTGGTCCACCTATTTTGACAATAGTCATTTAGGGCTGCCAATTGTTCTGGTTTCCACTTTTGGCAGAACAACTGGTAGCCCAAGAACAATTGTATATTTTGTTATGATATAATATGAAGGATCCACTCTTATTTTTTACTAAAAAAAAAAAAAGTAGGATATATAAACTACTTAATATATTAAGTAGGATGTATAAAATGTTTCATTTAGAAACATGTTTTTATATTAAAAATTTTAATTTAAAATTTTGAACTAGACTTAGGATGATATAGTTAATTGTTGTATAAGTAGGTAATTTTGCATAGTTCAATGATTCAAGGGTTTATAAGGAACATTAAACATTTATGAAATACTCAATGACTTCGAATTTTATAGGCTAATTGTGTTATATAAATTGAATTGATGTTGTGATGTAATCGTGCGCAAAGTTGATAGAACCTATTGTGCATCCATAAATTTAACTAATCTAGTTTCCAAAATTGCTTGTGAACACTTGAAAATGTAGTTTTAATTTTTTTTTTCTGTCAAATAATAAAAGGGACACAACTTGGGGTAACTTTGAGGGTGTTATAAATAGTTTTGGATAATGGGTTTTTTAAATAAATGTATGTTTGAAATGTTAGATTTCAGCTCCAAATGTCATAATATATATTTCATAAATGTTTTTTTTTCTTTTTTATTTTATTTGTCAAATAATGTTGGTGACATACTATGTACAACAATTATATCTCTCTTTTTAGAGAAAACTATTTAGCACACTCAAAAAATTTAAAATGGTTTTTTGGATGATTATTCCAATACATTGTTTTATTTTGGAAATAGGATGGAGGGTGCTAGATTAGATTGGATGGTGGCATTACATCCAATAGTCGTCCGTTTTTTTAATCTCCGCCATTCAATAATTATGTCCAAAGGAACTTTCTATAGCCCAATATGACGGAGATGTGTATTTCCTTCGATGCTCAATAAGGAGTTGATATGTGACACTTAAAAAATATAAAATGTTAAAGTTAAAAAGTATACAATTTCAGCCATAATTTAAAGATTAAGAATAAGATCTCAGGGATAATATGAACATTTGTAGGTATAAAATTAATACAACTTCTTAAACTAAGGGTTATCAACCTTTATATGATACACTCGATTATTGACTTAATACATGGTGCATATGTTTCTTAGATAATGTATTTCCAATTTAACATGACTAGGAAATGTATTTCCAAATATTTGACATCATTAATTTGTTTCTCTCACATAAAAAATAACAAACTATATATTATCAACCTTTACACAATTTAATGTGATTATTTAGTATTTATACAAAGAAATATTATTTTTGTTGTAAAGTTAATGTGTTCTCTATATATAGTTGCAAATTCTACCTTTAACAAGTAGAAAATAATCTTAAAAAACTAAATAAACTCAAATAATGGAAGGGAATACAATGATTTGAACATAGATTTGAAGTGATATAGATAAAATCCATACAATATAATGGCTCACCAATAACTATAACATGTTTACATTGTATTGTTTTAAATTTTATTCGATGTAATGTACATAGATATATTTATATTATTGTCTCGTGAAAACTAAAAAACAAAACTTTGTGGAAGTCCAAGGATGACTTCAATGTTTTCAATTATTGTAAGGAACGAACATGTGAACTTTGGACACTTTTTCAACATAAATTACCAATTTTACTTTGTGGAAGTCCAAGGATGACTTCAATGTTTTCAATTATTGTAAGGAACGAACATGTGAACTTTGGACACTTTTCCAACATAAATTACCAATTTTCAATTTTAATTAGAAGCCATCATTGAATCATGTTTTACTCTTTTTATTTCAATGGAGTGTATTTTCAATTATTGTAAGGAACGAACATGTGAACTTTGGACACTTGTCCAACATAAATGACCAATTTTCAATTTTAATTAAAAGCCATCATTGAATCATGTTTTACTCTTTTTATTTCAATGGAGTGTAGAATGAACTTTCTAGTGGAGTTTGATTTTCACTTTCATTGGAGTTAAAATTTCACTATCACTCGAATAAAAAATGAACTTACCTACATTTTTAGAGGAGGATTTTCATTTTAAAGTAAAACTATAGTCCGTAACTTAAAGCTATCGAGGTAGACTTGGGACATTGCATGCTAAAAATTATTTTCGAGGCTTCTCGACTTATAAATCTTCAGAAGTACACAAAGTGGAGAGTATACTTTGATAAAAGTGAAATTTCTCCTTCCATGCAAACTTAAAAGTTGTTTTTGAGGTTTATTAAATTAAAATTTTTTAGAAATATTAAATATTTTTTTTTTAGTGAATCAACACTTAATAAATAAAAAAACTGAGTAAATTTTCATCAGACTGGTAAAAGAGAGAATTTCAAAACAGAAGTGTTGAAAATTAAAAGACAGAAAAGAAAGTGGTATTTAGAAAATTTTAAGGGTGTGTTGTTCACATTGATTGGTATATACATTTCAATTACTTCAGAGGTGGTCTTTCTCACCACAACTCCAACATCCCTATTTTAGAGGTGGCCTTGATGTCATGGGTGGTCTTGGTCTTGTAGAGTTATTGGATCAACCCTAAAAGAAACCCTATGAGCTCACATCACTCTATTGAACATTAGGCTAAAAATATGTCATGTTTAATGGGAAAATTTATCTACATTTAACTATGGTGCATCTAAGCTTCTCAATACCCAAAATAAAAATGGCACTTTGAATTATCCCCATGACAATTATGTGGGGGTTTCCACCATTCAAAAAGAAACTAAAGACCTAAGTGGCCTAAAACATCTACATCATCAACTCTACTAGAGAGCTCCACAATAATTATTGTGTCCCCATACTACTTCAGGATGAAGTAATTTTTTATTGTGCATTTTTCCTTTTTCCCCATATTGATCTTTGAATTACCTACCCTATATATTTTCTTGCACTATTACCATATTTTTTGTGTTCTATAATCCTAAACCATGGAAGGATATTTGTTTGTTTGTAGTTTTTGCATAAATAATGCAAGTTATGTTTCTATTCATGTTACAAAAAATATTTGATCAACTTTGAGAATCTCTAATGTGATCAAAACCTCAATCAAGGTTTATACATTGATCAATCAATTGTTCTTAAGCCTATAAGGTCTTGATATAACACTAAATTAACATATGGTGAATTTGTGTCAAGGGAATAAAATCAAAACCGAGCAACATAACTGAGTGTTGTAAGATCTTGTAAGTGTGTTTATGCAAGGCCAACATGAGCACATTGTAAACATGCTCTTGGGCTATAGTTTTCATTAATTGAACATTTAATGTAAAAATTCATTGCATGTTACTAAGCAAAACCCTAGTTTAGAAAATAGTGAATTAAAACATGATTCAAGCCATGGGATCATGGGATACGGGTGCCCTTAGATTTAATTTGATGTCACCATTTGAAAGGAATAGGTATTTCATCAATCAGATTCCTAGTTATCATTTTATGGTGAGTTGATGTTTGGGAGGGGCACAAAAATCAAACTGAGCAACATCTAATTGAATTTTGTAATGTCCTGCAATTTTTTTTGGGCAAGGATAATAAAAATACACTATCCACATGCTCGCAAACTCGGGTTATCCATATTTTCCCTTTAATGAAAAAGTTTCATTGAACATTATTGAGAAAAAACCTAGTTTAAAAAATCATCAAATAAGATAAGTAGGCCATGGACTCATAAGATGGGAGTGGCCATATATATAATATGATGTCATGAGTCAAATAAAATTGATCGTTCATTGATCCAAGTCACAACTATCATTTTATTGTGAGTTGCAATTAAATTCCTAAATTTACTTAGGGAAACATGGGGGTTTTTTAGCGAGGGTACAAAAACCAAACTATATGAGTTATCCAATGAGAGTTTTACAAAAAAGAAAATTGTAAGAAAAGGTCACCTTCTTGTTTGGATTCACCACATCCTTTTGGAGGATGAAATAATAACTGAGATGGGACTATTTTGTGACATTAAACTTGGGAATATGCACCCCAAGCTCAATGCATACATTGCAACCAAAGGACTACAACCCAAACCGACAACACCAGTAAGATATGATGATAACTCGGTGATTACTCCACTACTGGAAGAAATTATTCTCTTCTAACTTTGACAAAAACTCCTCTTCTCACATATAAACACATAGCAGGAATCACTCCACTCTCAACCAAAATAAAATAAAATAATAGACAATCTACTCTCACACACTAATATAATCCTAAATCTACATAGGATTACCACTCAAGGTTCATTTGTGTTCGTGGCCCTTCGTGATATCATGGATCTCTTGAACTAGGTAATATTTAACCTATAGTTTGATCCATGATGGAAGTCCTAGTAGGTTGTGTCAGGGCTGATGCCACACCTCTCCCTCAATATATCTGGTTGTCGTGCATCCCCTTTACTCCAAATGTGAGCCCGATTAACAAGCTGTCGTCATCCTGCATCCATCAACAAAACATGTCAACAATCCAAAATCAACATCATAATCTACCAGTCATATGTCACATATGCAATAACAAAAAAATTGAAAACATAAATAGTCCACTCCCTAACTCAATCCAAATTCCAAGGAGGTCCATCGATGCCATCAACATCCTCAATCAATTCAGAGTACTGCACACTCAAGAGAATCCAGTCAATAGCACATGTTGATACAAATATAATCAATAACATATCATCGTATCCACAACATCATCATAATCCATAAGTGAAACAATCAATCATATAAGGAACCAGATCACTTGCACGGAAGTGTCCTCAAAGAATAAGTCGAGTCAGGTGTGTGCAAGAGCAGGATGTTACATACACCCTCTCTTGTTTTAAACTTTGTCCTGAAGTTTCATAGTATACAGGTGCAAAAATAAAGTATATGACAATATATAAGGGTCTATCCATCAAACAAAAATGGAAACTATAGACACATATCATGTGCGTCCTCCCAGGTAGTTGAGTGTGGACTATAATTGTCCTACTGCACCTTGACCTATTGGAGAGTTCGACGTTGTAGAAGTCGAATGCAACAATCCAGAAAGAGTATTGCCTCCATTGTGAATGCACCCTCGCCCAACATCCACCAAGAACTCAATCAATATCATGGGTAGGATCATTGACCAAAATCCGCACACGGACACAAGATAAAAATCATGCAACCCCTCAAAGAATGAGGCCCGACTAGCTGTTAGGCCCTTCAAAATTATGGTTGACACGATGCGCATCGACAAGCCCTTATGTCGATCCCATGCTCCTTCCACCACCTTTCATATCATTTGTATTTGTTCTTTCAATTCTTGGATCACTCCTAGTCCTACTAGGACTCCAGCCCCAAGTCAATCCCAACTCAAGGTCGTCCGACATGGTCTCCCATAAAGAAACTCAAATGGATCCATCTTAATGGTGCTTTGATGGTTGTTGTTGCACTCAACTCAGGTAGTGGCCAGAACTATTCCTAACATTTATGTTGGTCCAACACACACATACGCAACACAACCTTCCCAAATTGGTTTGTTCCTTTGGTCAGCCTGTCTATCTCAAGGACATGATGTAATAAATTTTAGTGATGTTCCCAATGACTCTTGGGAAACTCGTCCAAAATGGTCTTGCAAACACGAAATCCCTTATCAGATATGATTCCTTTGGTATGTCTGGTAGTATCAAAATATTGTTGATATAAACTCTAGCTATACCTAGTGCCTGATGTGTCGTACGCATAGGGACAAAATGCGAACTCTTCATCAAAGTGTCAACTATCACGAAAATCGATTCGTGCCTCCTTTCCGTCAGTGAAAATTCAATAGTGAAGTACATTTAAATGAAGTCCCATATTGATTCTAGAATAGCGTGTGGCCGTATCATTTCTGTCGGATGTCTATGTTTAGCCTTCAGCTTCTAAACTTCCATACATCTCACTTCGTAGTTGACAATGTCCACCTTTATCCCTTCTATAAGAATAAGGGCTTAAGGTCGATCCTCATCTTCATGACTCCTGGATGAGCCATGTACACTACTCTATGATCTTCACATAATATCAACTTCTCAATTCGTTGTTGGGCTGTAAGAAAATCTGGTTATTATATCTCAAGCATTTGTTGTTGTCCACTGTATATCCCTCAATTTTGGTACCAGCAAAGTGACTTTCCCAAAAATTTCTTCACCCTCTTTATACCAGTCAGCATCATATTGTATTTAGAATCTTTTCACGTAGATTTGTTTGAAGAGGTATCACCGAAAATATATGTGGTCTCCAACTCAACATGTCAGCCACTCTGTTCACTGTTCCTTTTTAAGTAGGAAATCTCAAAATCGTAATCAATAAGAAGTTCTGACCAACACCTTTTCCGCACATTGAAGTCATTTTATGTAAAAAGATGTTGTAATCCACAATGGTCCATGTTTAGTTTTAATTTTCGTCCAATTAGGTAGTGTCTCCACACTATTAGGGCATACACAATGGCTAACAACTCCAAATCATGAGTCATGTATTTCTCCTCATGCTTTATCAACTTCCTCAATATGTAAGTGATCACTTGTCTATCTTTCCTCAAGACTACGTCTAAGCCTTCCTTGGATGTATCAGTGCATACCAAGAATCCCTCATCCGCGACAGGGACTTTTAGTATTGGCATTATCGTCAACAGTTCCTTGAGCCTTCAAAATGATTCCACGCATTTCTTGGTCCACACAAACATCTTCTTCTTCTTCTGCAATTCCATAATTGGATTTTCTATCTTCGAAGAACCCTCGAAAAACCATCGATAATATCCAGCTAAACCCATGAAGCTATGCACTTCTGGGACATTTGTCGGCACAGGACACCCCACAGTAGCCTCTACCATCGTTGGATACACAACAATGCCTTCGTCAGTGATAACATTCCCTAAGCAATGAATCCTCGATAGCTTTGTGATCTCTTCCCATAATTTGTTCTCTCGCAACACTATAGTACCAAGCGTAAAATTTCATTTTGATTTTCCATCATCTGAGAAAATATCAAAATGTCATCAAGGTATGTTCAGCGATAGTCAACCAAAGTCTCCACGACCCATCCTTCTTCTGTATGAAATTAATAGGAGAAGTCTAATCCAATACACTTGGACATAAGTCGTAGGTCCAACAAGTCCTTCAGTTGCAATTTCAACTCCTGTAACTCAGTGGTTGACATCCGATATGTCTTTCTTGCCATTGGTTCAGTTCCAGGTTTTAGGTTGATGGTAAATTCCATCTTGGCTTCCGGTGACACACCCAATAATTCTTTTGGGAATCCTTCCGCCACGCCCTTGACGTTCGATGCTAATTATGTATATAACTTTCATCCTTACGCATACTCTCTTGTAGCTATAGGAAAGAAATGAACCTCGAGGATACTCCTCATTTTCTTCATATAATCACACTTCTTTGTCCTTCATCGTCGGTCCAACTCAACCGCCTCATCCTACCATTAAGTATTGCATCATACGATTCCCACTAGTCCATGTTGATCATATCTTCATAAGAGCTTAAGATCGTGATGTAGGTCGAACTTCATTACACTATCCCTAGGTTAAAGAGACAGTTCATACCCCTTCCTCCAACCATTCAGTTGGTACCCCAAGTCACATCGACGAATATAAACTCATCTTGTCGAATGCCCTTACACAAATCCCTTCAATGCAGTACTAGAATTAGATCTCTCCGTAGCGTTGGGTTCAAACAAATAGTAAAAGTTCATTTAGCGATGGCACCTGATGCCTCAACCATAGTGGAGTGGTGCTCATCATGGTGGTTATTTACTACGATCATGAATCCTATGGTCCTTTCCCATATTCACCATAGTAGTGTGTCCTATTAAATCGACTGCTCAGACCCTTCCAACCAGATAGTCTTGCTTGTAAGGTGACTCTCCACAAGTCCATATCCCACCTCTGATCGAGTACTCATGGCCTAGGAATAGAAGTTGTTGGCCCACCCACCTAAGATCCTAGTATTCTTTGTTGACAAGACCAAACGACGACTGTTAGTGGTACTTTCATGGATGTCATGGTCCCTTATAGGGATCCCTCTACTGCGGAACCTATTGTCAAGCTATCATGAACAAGGTTCCTATGGACATATATTGGTACCAAGAGGTCTGGTCTGGATGACGTCGGATGTTGTTGTGCATCATATGTTGTCAGTTCAAAAGGTCTTGTAGAAGTCATGCCCGGACACCCGCGGTCAAATATTCCTCATCTAAAAGGCCTACTGGACTGTATCATGCAACGTTCAAGGAATTTAGATCCTCAACTTCACATGAAAGGTGGATTTAAGGCTGGTCACAAACCTGTTAATCTCCATATTCTTCGTGCTCGGATGAGGGGCATACTGAGGTATCTCCATAAATATGGTCTCATAATCTGACACAATACGACCACCCTATCGTAAGGCATTGAACTCATTGAGCTAGTGCTCAATGAATTCGTATGACAATTACTTCTCCCAGAACCGTTCCCCTAACACAGCTTTGATGACCATGCTTAGTTGAGGTAGGAGCATCTTCCTCCATAGAAGAGTGCTCCCCTTTAGCTAAATACTACCTATGTGGACCTTCGTTTTGGAGGTCAAAATAGTGAAGCGTGAAGCACATTGTCTGGATCTATAGCCATGCCTCGATGGATGAGCCATATGTGGCCCTCGTGGACTCAGGAACTTAACCCTCTCAATTTTTCTATGAAATATACTAGTACTGACTGGGGTGTGTTGTGGAACCTCAGGGGTATAGGTACCCTAGCCTTATCTCAGTACAAACGGCTAGTCAAGGCCTCTCAAATTTCCCTGGAAGGACCCTGTCAGACCTGACACATATCGCACAACAATTCGCTCATGCTCAAGACTTGTTCCTCTCCTTGGGGTTTGGACCCCTCTGGCATGGATGCTATTGGAGGCGTCGTGGCTCCTCCCCTGGCACCATGTCGTGAATATATACAACGTCCTCTAATCGTGATTACCGCAAGGACATGTTAATAATTCAATTAGCGCTGAGTATAAATCAAGGGCTTAATTCAATGGAAGGCGTTTCTCCCCACAGTCGCAGGGTTGAACCCGCTCTGATACCAAATGTAATGACCCTGACCGTTACGACACATATGACGTACAATAGGTAATTTTTTTTTTCAAAAGGACAATAACATCAATAATGATTCTTAGCAACACAACTCGATGATATTACAATGAAAGAATTTCACGCAGCACATCAATTAAAAAAACATAATAGCACACCATGAAGCTTGAAACAATTTACAAACATTTCCTCCGACAAATAATATAAACTTCTAAGATAAGTAACATCATCAATGAACATCCAGGTGAAAGCATTCTAGTAAACCAATTCGCGTAACACATAAATCACATGGTGCATGATTAAGTCTTTCACCAATTAAAACATACGACATCAATATTAAGTAAACATGTGATCCAATGTTAGGTTAACAAATTCATTAGTCGATCTAAGCAAGCAATGATCCAATCATATTGCCACATTGTGATAATGCAATGGTAAACTAAGGCGTACATAAAAACAATCTCTAAACCATTAGGAATGACATAAAATTTCTGGCGCAAGAGGTCCTAATATTTATTATAAGAATATACTAATGAAGGCACCCTAATATTAATCAATCTAATCATTGATGCAGGGTAACCCCAAGCATTAATTTTAATTGTGCAAAGGTCTAAAATGTAACCATCAAAATTTATAAGGCCAACAAATCAACTCCACATCGACATGTAACACAATAAATCGGTGCGCACAAAGGACTAACTCAACATAGATCAGTGGCAAATAACATCTAAGTAATAAAATGATCGCATAACATCATATACAAGTGGAGAAATAGATTCTAAGTAATATCATGATCATATAACAGCACATAAAGGTGGCAAAATAGAATCTATTTTAATTAATGATCTTGCGCTAACATAACTGGGTAGAACGAGGGAATCATTCTCTTGTTCAAGGTTCCTTACCATTCCAAGGCACAAGATGAAAGTTTGTCACTCCATCCAAAATTAATGAATTAAGGACGCACAAAAAGTCGCCAGTTAATAATCACATTTTAATATGAGAAACAATAATCTAAACATCCTTACAACTATTGGAATGATTTTCCATAACTTTATCACAATTTAATAACAATTAGTTCATAATAACATTTTCAATTAGAAGTGAAATGACAGATTCTTCATCAAATAAGGCTTGGCATTCGACTTGTAAACAACATCCTCATCACTACTAAAGTGCCTGAATGATGATAGTATTCCATACCATACTATATTTAATACAATAATGCCACTAATATTAACTTAGGCATAAATAAGTGTATTCATTTATACTGTATAAAATATAGTTTAAACACATTAAAAGGGTTCCTTTACTAATATAAATTAATAATCAACCCCTTCGCCAATAAAATTTTAATCATTCCCTTTATGCTATAATTAAAGAAACAACTTAAAAACAAATGAGTCATACAATTCCTTTTCCAATATAAATAAAGGGAGTTAAGTGGAATGAATTCTAAACTATAAAAGAGTTTAACTAAACAAAATTCTAAACTCTAAATGCCGCTAAGGTTAACATTTGAATTTTAGGTGCGCAACTGAATAAATTAAACTGAAACATTTCCCACTGAATTGTCTTCTAATTTATAACTACGCCAAAGTGGTAATTCCATTTTTAATAGCACAGAGTTAGATTGATGATGATGATGATGATTAACGTCCACTAAGACCTAATTGGTCTATTAGACCTTAAGAGGGTAAGTGATTACTTGTGATTCTTTAGAATTTTATTTCTGTGCTAAAAAAACATTAAGAGAAGTTTTCCAAGATCACCATACTTTTGCTGAGTTAAGAGGTTAGGAAGGTTGGTAGTGTGATCAATATTTTGAAAATGAGATCTAATATGGGTATAGGCTGGACAATCTAAGAGAAAGTGATTTTCATCTTCAACCTTCTTAGTGTCACAAAGGTGACACACTCTTTCATCCCATGGCGTTTTAGGAATTGATCAATGCCCAGTTTCACTATGGAGCTCATGAGAATTTGTTCTTATCTTAGCAATGCTTATTTTTTTCTTTACACTTGGAAAAACAGATAGATAATTTTGATCTTCTAGATTAGAGTTGATTACATATTTATAATACCTTAATTTTCTTTTTTCCTCTAACTCTTTATCACACCACATTTTTTCCTTAAATTTTGATTTGACATTTTTTTTAATAGTATATTTATTCTTCAAAATGGTTTCTTCCATGATTCCCCAATAGTTTAGCCAAGATCGGGCGTCTTTATGCCATCCTCGCTTGAGTCGATGGTGGTTATGACTTGATTTGGAAGCAATTTTAGGTAGCCTTTTGTCTTCCATGTTGTTTAGATTGTTCTTATACATTAGGTATCTAGTCATAGCCATTCTCTCAATAGGGTAGAGGCTAGTTTCTATGAGGAGGATGGGATAGGGTGTATTTCCTTTAATTTTGAGATTATA
>ML786992.1:792711-819726 GCA_009831015.1 Picea engelmannii | reverse complement strand
CTATTTCTCTAGTCCTGCCATGAAAGAAAATAGTTGGATGCAAAATTGTGTGAGGATTGCATGTGAAGTTACAATATCCTCTATTTTTTTGTTGGAATAAAGCATATGTATGTAGGCTACATTTATAAACCATGTATGGTCAGATGTGCGGATATGACATTGCATGTTCTTTCTCCTCTACATAGACTGGTGTGTGCACGATACAATTTGTGTTGTGCTTGAGATATGATATGTGCAACAAAGAGTCTGCAAGATTATATTTTCATTTCTGGAAGCATGTCTGGGTAGTTTGCCATGGAAAACTGAGAACTTGTATCATGGGCACAACAGTCTGTGTAGAGGATAAAGAACATGGTTAAAGGCCATATCTAGATAAATTTCCAAGGAAAACCAGAAATTGTTTAGCTGCGACCATGCAATTGCGTGATATTTTGTCACTTGTAATATATTTTGGGCAGGGAAAAAAAATCTACATGTTTACAGCCATGGACAGAGAAGCGCAAAGGTTCATGTTTCTGCCTTTCTAGACTATTCGTTGAGTCATTTTTGTTGTATGTACATATTTCTTGTTCTCTGGTGAATACCGACTTCCATTGATGTTCATTGAATTTTGTGCGTTCCCACATTGAAACAAACAGAGTAGCTGGAGAAAAGGACGGGGTCTTGAATGCACCGGCTGAAGAGGATATAGAAAGGTGCATGCTTGTACTGTTGTTTCATATTTCATTGTTTTGTATTTCATTTATGGTCTTTATATATGTTAAACTAGTTGTGTGCCTTCCTATATGGTAATTTATCTTGGTTACATGCGTCATACTAAGCTAGTTCATGTCCATTGTGTTTGCACTGCATTGTTGCATTCAAACAAACATAATGGCTAGACAGGATGAAGGACTCTTTGGCGGGTAAATAGACCTATTTATTTTTATTTTAGATGTTTGTCTTCATACTAACTTTCCTTCATGTCCATTGCATCTTCGGCGTTGCTGCCTTGGAAAAAACAAGTTTCTTGGATAGGGAGATGACTTCTTATGTGCAACAACAGAGGATTCTATGGTATAATATTCTAAAAGGTATACCAAGTGTGCTGGTAAATTAAATATACAAACCGGGTGGGGGTATATAATATTAGACTTGAAAACAATCACTTCGCAGTAATGGGCCTTTCTGCATTCCCTATTTCTACTTTTCCAATTATCTATTATCCCTTTTGTTTTCTAATTCATCTTCTTAGTGTGCTCTGTGAAAATTCCTTCATGCAACAGTTGACAGAATAACAGTTTGACATGTGTGGTCCTGCTCCTACCTTATTCCATAGTTACCCACTTTCTCGATTGCGGGTACTAGGCTGGTAGGTTGAAGATTGCTCCCTTGGCTTCCAGGGGTTCGCGATATACAGATTGGCCATGGTGCCCCATGCTCACACCTTGTTTACTGTTAAACATCGCTCCATTTAAAAAATTCAGATGCATACATTTTTTCGGTTATTTTTTTCATTCCAATGGATAATATACAATGCATATGCTTGTTTAGTACTGATGTTCATCTACACATGCTTGCATCAGAAAAAGTTGGACTAGTGAAATGGCCATGAGTAATCAGTCATTCCAGACATCGGTAGACCGACAAGGCCAAAGGTAAAGATGCATATGTTATGCTCTTACTATGTTTACTAAATAGATTTCCTGGGCTGTATATTCATCTGTGGCATGGCAGATATGTTGTTTCCATCTACAATACATGGTTTATAGCTTGCAAGAGGTATCAACAAGTACAAGTGAGACATCAAACATTCTTCATGTTCCGCAGACTAAGAGGTGTGGTTGCGAAACTGTGGCTCCATAGTTCATAAAAAAATATGTGTGTAATTGTAGCACACTACCATTTACTTTAGTTTTCCTGTTCAAAAAATGTGATCAGGTCTAGATTTGTAACATCCAAAGTACTGTCAATAGAGGCCTTGAATAGCCGCCAAAGTGGAAAAGTGTTCATCGAGGACATAATGGTTGTCTATAGCACCTACTTGGAGAAGGAAAACAAAAGTAGATCCATTATGCATGTTGACATGATAGACAAGGACGCCATGATGACAGTGACACTAATTGTTCCTCCACAACTTGTTCTGAAACATGCAGAAAAGATATTGCCGCATAATGGGATATCCATTACAATATTTAATATAGTGCCTAAAAGAATATATGATCATGGTGATTTCGATTGAATTATTTCACTGAATGAAACAAGCATTGTGGAAAAAATTCCCATTGTTTGTTTACAATGTCACTTTTTCCT
This sequence comes from Picea engelmannii, assembly GCA_009831015.1. Lineage (NCBI taxonomy): Eukaryota > Viridiplantae > Streptophyta > Pinopsida > Pinales > Pinaceae > Picea > Picea engelmannii. The sequence goes on along the minus strand of ML786992.1, from coordinate 817,434 downwards.
GGACTCGACTATCAACCAGCTTGCACAGAGCACTGATGTTTACCCAATCAAAATGATTGGGGCTACTATCACACTGCTGAGAAAATTTGGCTCGCAACACATTCTCCATATAAAGGATGGCGATTCAGACAACGAAAAGGCAATGGTACCTCTTTTTATATTCAGTTTTGTCCTTTACTTTCACATCTGCATGTATGTCGGATAAGTTACAAAAATATTGCACTGTTCCATGTTGCAGCTACAATTGTTCGATACGTATTCAGATTTGTTTTCGTCAATAGAACAATAATTACATAGAGGGAAGATTCCACTTATGTTGGTCAAAAATATAACAAAGAAGAGGGATCCTAGAGAAAGGATTTTTCAGACAAACTAGGCAATATTTGTAACAGAGTTGCCAGCAGATAAAGTAGAGGATCTGAAGAAACTAGCTAGCTCTACAACTGTTGTGCGTATACATCCACAAAATCATCCTCACTTTGCTTATAGAAATAGCCTTCAACAAATTTTTGTGCCTGTTTAATTTTTTTTTTTTTTTAAGGGGAGGGGGGGTGCAGTTGTTTATTATATCCTTCAATGTATTAATCCCTTTGCTCTCTTTTCGAGGTTGAAGGTCTTTTAGTTCCAGCCAATGTGTAATTGACCCCCTTTGAGCCTGTATTTGCAAACTGCAATTCCCCTGCTTCTGCCTCTGCTTTAATAAGTGATGATACAATTGATTGTCTGCGATGCGATGAAAACATATATCACATGCAAGAGAAAACGAATGCGACGACGTCCTTTCTTTGTATATCAATTTTTTTGGTGCAAAGGTCGATGGGTTCTACTCTATGGAACCTTCTGGAAACTTGCTTGTGGCCTGTTTAAAGTATGGTTGGTTCTTGGTTATTTTCTTTGTTTGTCAATCTGTATACTGTGGAACTCCAACTGTTCTTTAGAGGATACAGAACAATATAATTGAATTTTTTAGCCAGCTGGCACGTAGATCTGCCTGATAATTTCTATGGCGTTGTGACGCAAATGTAGTATGTGGGTTGCTTTAGCAGATTTCCTTGATCGATGAAATTGGTCAAATTATTATCCTGAAATAATTTGAAATCAACTAATATATAGTGTGCAAAGTGCAACTGTCCTATCATTAAATTAAATTCTGCAATATCAAAATTAAATATTAATAATATATTATTGAAAATTTTGTTTTTAGACATGTTAGATAGTTGATAGGGATTAGCATATGTAAAGAATGACAAACTTGAACCCGCCATCACTTAAGTCCATCTGTCAATTTGTATATCGTGGAACTCTGAGTGCTACTTGAAGAACATGGAACAATGAAACTGCAATGTTGAGACTCATGTCCATATAGAGACTCCACATATGCTCTATAAAATATCATGTCCATACTTTATATAGAGACTCATGTCCACAAGTCCTAGGTGTTATTTGTATATCTTCTCAAGTCCGACTGATACTCAATTTTTAGCCCGCTAGGCCGTGAACCCGCGATCCAAAAAGTGCATGGAGCGCCTGTCAATTTGCATATCACAGAAGTCTAGATGCTATTTGTAGGACACCAAACAATAGATACTTATTTTTCAGCCCGCCAGGCCATGAACCCATGATCCAAAAAGTTCCCAAGTATGGAATGAGTGATCCGCATATGTTCTAGAACACTACAAATGCAACGTTCAACCAAGCAGCCCGTAGGTCCTCCTATCAATTTGTATATATCAAAAATTTGGGTGTTATTTGTAGGACACAGAACAATAGAGACTCTATATTCATCCCACCAGGCCGTGAACCCGCGCTAAAAAAAATGGCTAAGTATGGAATGAGGGATCCGAATATGCTCTATAAACTGTCATGTCCATACTTTATATAGAGACTCATCTCCACAAGTTCGGTTGTCAATTTGTAAATCGCGGAACTGTAGGTGCTATTTGTAGGACACAGAACAATAGATACTCAATTTTCAGCCCCTGGTCCAAAAAGGAACAATAGATACTTAATTTTCAGCCCGCTAGGCTGTGAACGGGCGATCCAAAAAGTGCCCAAGTATGGAATGAGGGATCCGCATATGTTCTAGAACAATACAAATGTAATGATCAACCGAGCAACCTGTAGGTCCTCCTGTCAATTTGTATATCGCGGAAGTTTGGGTGCTATTTGTAGGACATGGAACAATAGAGATTCTATTTTCAGCCCGGCAGGCCACGAACCCATGATAAAAAAAGTGCCTAAGTATGGAATGAGGGATCCGCATATGCTCTATAAAATCTAATGTCCATACTTTATATAGAGAGTCGTCTGCGCAAGTCCAGTTATCAATTTGTATAACACGGAAGTGTAGGTGTTATTTGTAGACCACAGAACAATAGATACTCAAATTTTAGCCCGCCAGGATGTGAACCCGTGATCCAAAAAAGTGTCTGGACCACCTTTCAATTTGTATATCGCGGAAGTCTAGGTGTTACTTGTAGGACACAGAAAAATAGAGACTCTATTTTCAGCCCGCTAGGCTGCGAACCCGTGATCAAAAAAGTGACTAAGTATGGAATGAGGGATTCGCATATGCTCTATAAAATCTCATGTCCATAATTTATATAGAGATTCATCTGTGAAAGTTCGACTATCAATTTGTATATCACATAAGTGTAGGTGCTATTTGTAGGCCACAGAACAATAGATACTCAATTTTCAGCCCGTCGGGCTGCGAACCCATGATCCAAAAAAATGTTTGGATTCCTGTCAATTTGTATATCACAAAAGTCTAGGTGCTATTTGTAGGACACCGAACAATAGATACTTAATTTTCAGCCCGCCAGGCCGTGAACCCATAACCAAAAAGTGCCCAAGTATGGAATGAGGGATCTTCATATGTTTTAGAACAATACAAATGTAATATTTAGCCAAGCAACCCATAGGTCCGCCTGTCAATTTGTATACCACAGAAGTTTGGGTGTTATTTATAGGACATGGAGCAATAGAGACTCTATTTTTAGCCCACCAGGTCGCGAACTTGTGATAAAAAAAGTGGCAATGTATGGAATGATGGATCCACATATGATCTATAAAATATCATGTCTATACTTTATATAGAGACTCATCTCCGCAAGTACCGCTATTGTCAATTTGTATATCGTGGAGTGTATGTGAAATTTGTAGGCCACAGAACAATAGATACTCAATTTTTAGCCCGCCAGGCTGCGAACCCACGATCCAAAAAGTGCCTGGACCACCTCTCAATTTGTATATCATGGAAGTCTAGGTGCTATTTGTAGGACACTGAACAATAAATACTTAATTTTCAGCCCGCCAGGCCACAAACGCGCGATCCAAAAAATTCCCAAGTATGGAATGAGGGATTCACATATGTTCTAGAACAATACAAATGCAATATTCAGTCGAGCATCCCGTAGGTCCTCTTGGAAATTTGTATACCGTGGAAGTCTAGGTGTTATTTGTAGGACACGAAACAATAGAGACTATATTTTCAGCCCACTAGGTCGTGAACCCGCGATAAAAAAGTGGCTATGTATGGAATGAGGGATCTGCATAAGCTCTTTAAAATCTCATGTCCATACTTTATATAGAGACTCATCTCCGCATGTCTGGTTGCCAATTTGTATATCGCAGAAGTGTAGGTGCTATTTGTAGGACACGAAAAAATAGATACTTAATTTTAAGCCTGCCGGGCCGCAAACCCGTGATCCAAAAAGTACCCAAGTATGGAATGAGGGATTCACATATGTTCTATGAAATCTCATGTCCATTCTTTAGAAAAGTACATGTTTACCATGTTTTGCCCATTTTCCAAAATACTTTTATATCACTCGGCCAACCAGATTGTACAAACTTTCTCATCTAATTAAATTCTGCAATATGGACCAGCGAACTCATAAGTCCACCTGTCAATTTGTATATCGTGGAAGTGTAGGTGGTATTTGTAGGACATGGAACAATAGAGGCTCAATTTTCAGCCTGCTAGTCTGAGAACCGACAATCGAAAAAGTGCCTAAGTATGGAATGAGGTATCTGCATATTCTCTATAAAATCTCATGTCCATACTTTATAAAAGTGCATGTTTACTATGATTATTGATAATATATTATAAATTATCAATATGTAATATTAATAATTTAGTATTGAAAACAATGTCTTTAGATATGTTAGATAGTTCATAGGGATTACCATCCGTAAACAATGGCAATCTTGAACATGCCAGCCCTCGATTCCATCTGTCAATCTATCTATGGTGGAACTCTGAGTGCTATTTGGAGGACATGAAACAATGGAAGTGCAATGTTGAGCCAGCCAGCCCGCAGGTCCACTTTTCAATTTACAAATTCTACGACATACAAATTGACGACCGATATCTGTCACTAAGATACAATATGACCATCGGCCCTTCACATCTTCTGGGTATATCTTCTGTCATTTTTCTTTTCTAACCCGCCCGACTGCTTTCTATACTTTGGTATTTCTTGGAATCGATTTCCCCATCACTGCTTCTTTCATGCTTCTTTACAGATATGCAATAATTAAGCTTTAATGCAAGTAGCCATCCTGCATGAAACATTAAGATTGTCATTAATGTCTAGAAATACGGAGAAGATTTGTCATTACTACGAATTAAACTAATATTTGCGCACAACTATGTTATCCTTTCCAAGTATTCATTTCAAAGGCCATGCAATTTTCTTTTTTTGTGCACCCACGGGTTGTTTCTTTTAATAAATTTCTAATTCTTAATCTTTTTTCGCCGTCACAACCACCTTCGCACTTTTTTCTAATTGTGAAATTACTGAGCTGTGATGGTAACAACTTATTCCACAAAAACAATGAAAATTGTCATTGATCAATGACAGGCTCGAGGAGATATTCCATTGATATGCATTAAACCATAATTTGCGGAGGGTTATATTATCCCTCCCCTATTTTTAATTCAAACATCCTCTCGAGCAAACGGAAATTCTTAATAACTTCTAGAAGCAGTTCTCTCCACACACAGAAAACACATTGGGGCATAATGGCCAGACGTTCCACTATTGCAGGGAATATTCTTACTATTCATTTCCCTCTGCCCAGGAGAAAAAAAGGAAATGGTACCTTGGTACACCAAGAGATATATTTCAAGCCAAAAAATTCCATCACAACCATGGCTGCTCAGAGAACCTTCCCAGTTGGATTCATGCATGTCGCAGAAGTTGATGCCATGAATTCTGAGTTGGAAGAACATGATCTGATGGATGATGATACAGCAATGGATGATGGCTATGCAAAAAATCTTCCCACTCCTACGCCCAAATTGAAATGAACCATAATAAACAGAGCTTCCTGGCTCGGTGATGGTGGGCATGACAACAGCAAAAGGATTTTCAGAAAAGAAACCAATGGTAAACGCAACAACCACTTTGCAGCGCAAAAGTAGGAATTCCAGACATCCAAATTAGTTTGTTATGGGCGGAAGAGTTTCATTGTTAATCAATGATATGTTGATGCTCCCAGACATATATTTCAATCCAAAAAATTATTAATTAACATCTTCAGGAATCAGGTCCAAAACTCTTGCTGTTGCAAGGCATTTCCCTACTAGTCATCTCCTTCTGCCCATAATGGACTAATTTGGGCCTCTGGAATTGTACATGCAAGTTGTGCTACTCAATTGTTTTGGACTATGAAGAGGCACTTTCAGCTAACAACTATTCCACTTTCCCTGCAACCATCTATGTGTTGCATACTACAGATACTGTGCCTATGTTTGTTGAGAGATACCTTCAATGTTTTGGACCAAAGAAATCGGTCCAATTTCTAAGGATAGATGTACAATACTGAGTGTTTTTCTTATTTTTTTAATGGATTTGCTATTAAATTTTTTTTGCCTTCGACTCTTCGTTTCTGCCTCTTTTCTGGATTTAACGCATATTCTAACTTGTGTGGTTCGGTGCTCTCGTACTTCTTCAATATTGTGTTTACTAATACTAATGTATAATGTTGCAGCAAAATCGTTATTCTTGTTTCTAGACATGGAATTATTAAGTTTTAATGCTAACAACCAATTATATAAGAAGTTTATTACTTGACTTAATATGTTGCACCCATGGAATAAATGAACACAGTTACACCCACACGTTCCAATAAAATCTAATTTTCAACAAAGCATTTGTTGGCAATTAGTAGAATATGAAGTTTAGTAGTTAAGTTAATATGTTACAGTCATGGAAAAATGTATCAAGAACATATTTACACGTAGAGGTTGAAATAAAATCTAATCTTGAACAAAGCATTTGTTGAAAATTAGTAGAACATCATGGTTTTGGAACAATGGGGCTTCCTTGAAACCGATTCGCGCTTACCAAAACTTCCTTCCGCCTTTCTATTTTCCCACTCTTTTATTCCCTCTAGTTTCTCTTCCTGGTTACTTAATCATTTTTTTCTGGAAAATGCCTTGCTCCACAGCTTCGCGGATTCACGCCTTTCCAATGACCGCTTCCCCTTTCTTTAAATTGACCCTCTATTGTTCCCTATCCCACAACTAACACCCAGAGTTCTGCGATATACAAATTGACAGGCAGACTTATGTGGTGGTCGAGACAACATTGCACTTTTACTTTTCCGTGACCTCCAAAAAACATTTGGAGCTCCGCGATATACAAATTGGCATATATACAAACTTGGAACTGTTCTTATATCATACCATCTTCGGTATCACGGTCCCCATTTTCAAGCCCGTCTGTCCGCTTTCCATACTTCGCCATTTGTTCAAATTTCTTTGGCGGATTGCCGATTTGGCGGGTTGACGAAATATTTAGTTTGTAGTCGTTGTTTCCTGTGCCCGCGCCCCTTTGATATTAGTAGTTGGAAATTATATATAAGATCTTATTGCTATGCATGCAATTAGAAATTTCCCTATTCCATACTTAGCCACTTTGTCTGAATTCTGCAAATATACAAATTGACCACTGAACTACCCCATCATGATCTCTTTCATTTTACACATTTTGCACTCAAAATTTCTGAAACATAAAATTTAACCATGCAACACTCGGCTATCCTGACTATCCCCATAACCCTTTTTTGAATTCCGTCCGATCGCTTTTCAGAGCTTTCCTTTCTTTCCTTGCTCTCGATTGTCTTCGTCACCTTCACACTTGTCTATAATAAAAGAAAATAAAAATTTATATATATATATATATATATATACATATCTTATTTCTAACTATGGAATTACTGGCATCTAATTCAAACAGGTCATCATGCAGAAACCATATAGATTGTCATTGATGGGCGAAAGGCTCGAGGACATCTTGTATTGATGCGTATTAAACCAAACTTTGTGGGGGAATTATATTATTCCTTCGAACTGTTCATTTCAAAATCATGAAATCTCGTTCACATGGCATGGCCTTCGCACGTTCATGAAGCCTCCATTCCTTAACTAATCTTCTCCCTACCTGCCACCTTCACATTTCTAAATATGCAATAAATAAAATTTACTGCTAACAATTCATCATGTACCACCAATACAGATTGTCATTAATCAACGAAAGGCTCGAGGAGCTTTCCCATTCATAAGCATTTAACCAAGATTTGGAGAAAAGTTATATTATTGGCTCTAACTATTCACTTAAACCATCATCTACAACAAAGCAATCTTCTCATAAACCTATGGCATCATCTCGACAACAGTTCTATGGAGATATAGTGAACATCTTCGGGCGCGAGGACCAGAACTTCCAGTGGTCCAAGGCATTTTATTATTACTCAACCTCTGTCACAGAGAACCAAGTAATTTGGACCTCCGGTATTTCCCATGCAGGCTGTGTCCTTGAGTTTTTTGACTGTAAGGACCAGGTCTCTTGGTGCGCCGATAAATATATTGCAGAGAAAATAATTATTCCATTGCAAGACCGCTCTTTTGTTTCTTTGTCACCTCAGGTCTTTCTCCATATGTTGAAATTGTCGAAGCCAACATTGACATTCAAAGGAGAGGATTGCAAACAATTCCTAACAAAGAATAATAGTGGATTGGACCTCTTGCCCCCTTTTTTGCAAAACTCGAATCTAGTTCCTGAAGATATTACAAGCATCCATGTTAGTTCATTTAGAAATCCATTTTGCGAAATTGCCTGGCTCTTTACAAGAATAACGGGATAGGAGTCCACAGGTAGTGTTTCCTGCATGGTTGTTTATATTTTGTATTTCACAGTCAACGAACAAGCCATTTTTATTGGGGAAGGTTAATTTCCTATGAAATCTCTTCCCAATTGTCAAACTACAAAAGGAAAAATAAATTTTATGTGTCATCCTATTTAGTTTTTGCAATAGCACATTCCTGTCAGTTTCTGCAACTGTCTTTGTCCAAGAATGTCAACTGCGAATTCCACCCAGTAATGTTTTGGTACTAGGCCTTGTGGAAGCACAAGGCTTCCCACTAATTTTATGATGTTTTTAATGGCTTCCTGTCTGTTTTCAAAGTTTTATTGTTAGGAGAAGATGCTCACCGCATATCTGAACATGAAACTAGTTTTTTGGACAAAAAGGGGACACTCGAACATTTGGATAATTACACTGTCATAAAAGTTTTTGGCTCCACGGAATAGCCTGATATCCTTCCATGTCACATTACGGTCAAATTTTTTTGCTGCAGAAGTAGCACATCAATACAGCTACTGGTTCCATTTTCTCCAAAGTAAGAAAAAAAAATAGTTCATTCCTTTGCTTTGGAAAATAGGGGAGTTCGTGTTGAAAATCATCAACAAAATTGATGATTTAGCAGCACATTTTAGCATGTCCAACCTCATATATGCTGAATAAATAAGAGGATTTGACCCCTATGATATTTTTAGACAACATTTACAAGGATTTTGTCTCGGCGATTGTTTTGTAAATAAACACCTACCCAAAAACAATGACAGTAGTGACAACAGTCATGCCTCTGATGTCAGCGATGTAGAGACAGTGCAAATATGCACTCAATTGTACATGCAATAGGGGAAAGGCCCCAGTGACAATATTGTTCAATCTGCAAATACCACTCCAAAAAGTACGACATCCTGGAGCATCGCTCCAACGGTCGATCACAACAACAAAGAAATCCATAGTTCTTCAAATGGAGGAGGAGATAATGACCCTCCTCACTCTAAATTTGATAGTTCTCACAAGCTTCCAATAGAGAAGAAGAAAAAAAAAATGGGGCACGCGGAAGAGCCAGAAATGCAGAGTGAGAACATGGAACTTCACACTGATCTGGATACCATGTTCCCCTTTCTTGATCAGCCCGGAGACGCCATCCACCATAGCCATCCAATGGACATATCTGTTACCCAAAATTTTGAGCTAGATGAATCCTTTGTGTTCTAGAGCGTTTTTTTTAATAGCCGGAACAAAAAATTGATAATTGATAAAAAAAAATGTTAAAAATAAGAAATTCAAATCTTGTTCAGAGTTTGACGTTTCCAACATGCGGTCGTCCCAAATATTTCAACTTCACACTGCGACTGGACAAGATCTTCATGATTCCATTGCAGGCATAGAGATCGAGAATTTCAAATTGAAGGAGTGAGTGAAGGAATTGGAATACGCTTTCATTCATATGCCATTTCTTGTCGATCCTTTGGCAATAGCCATGTCTGGCACCCCTGCACCCAATGTAAAAGCATCCTCCACCGTGCTCACATCCTGTAAAGGATATGTAGAGAAAAATATCAAAAAGAGAATGGAACTGGTTACCGAGGCGTGGAAAAGATCACAAACCATCACTTCGCTTGGAGCCAGGGCACATAGCTTGCTCGAGTTTTTGCAGGCCGAATTAAAAGATGAAGAAAAATTCTTTTTAAAAACGGTCATCCCTTTTGGCAAGATTGTCAACAATATGATATAAATAAAAAGAAGAGAAGAAGATGTTCCATCCAAAAACTGGATCGACCAATTGAATGCATGTTGGAAAGAAAAGGTAAGCAACCTGTGTCTCATTGTTCAATCATGTGAACAAGCCATATTGAAGAAAGATAAATTATTCACAAAGCTGTCAAATATAGACTTAGCCGGGAAACCAATGACTTCCAAGACCCCCTCTTAATCGCAAACTACTTTCCCTTAACCACGCAAGAGTTCGATAAATAGGTTGCTATGTTTAAGACTTTGTCTCTAGAAACGTTTTACAACATCCTTCAATTTGATCAAGCTCACGTCCACGACTGGCTAGTCAAATATGAAATATAGAATGAAGAAATTCATCAGGCTCTCTCTAATCTTTCTATCGACCTCTAGGAATTATAAAATGATCTTTTCAACATAAAAATATGGAATGAGATCAACGTCACCCCAATGAGAAGCTACATTGAAGAATGGCTCGAAAGACAATTGAAACAGACCGCCGACGAAAGACAACATGCAGTTGTACTTGAAACCACAGTCGTCAGTGACATCAATGAAATGACAACAACAAGAAAATAGTCAAAGGACTCATATGTACCCTCACTGTAAGTTTACTCATCACATATTTCTTTGTTTATCAACCAAGTCATTCCAGTTTCTTGAACACATACGTTATTCCAGTTTCTTAAACACAGATGTATAGACAAACACTTATACCTTTCCATTTATTTTATTTTGCAGCTATTTCACTCTATCTTCTTTCCACAATCTTGTTTCTTGTACATATTTCTCTAATGGTCTGTGGGAGCCCCAATCCCATTTTACATGACAAACGCATTCAAATTCTGGTTTATATGTAACAGATTTTCATTTTTTTGTATATTTCAAAATTTCTAGTACTATGTAACAAACTTTTATTCTTTAACACATTTCAAATATAAATGCATTTAAATTTTTATATGTTACAGACTCTATTCTTATCTTTCACCACTCTGTATGACAAATGTATTTAATTTTTAATATGTTACAAACTTTTATTCTTATCCTTCAACAGTTTGTTTGGCAAATGCATTTACTCTTATATATATATATATATATATATATATATATATATATATATATATATATATATATATATATTTCAAAATAAATAGTGCTCAACAATGCAAAATATATTGTCCCCATATATTTTATGTCATCATATATTTTTATCTTTCAACAGTCCATATGGAAAATGCATTTAAATTTCCAAATTTATTCTTGCTCTGTCTGCCAACCTTCATTTACTTTTTCCCCATCTAACGTGATATACATGTTGTACACAACATTTCAGTGATATACATTTTGCATCAAACATTTTGTTTCATTTACATTTCCACCACATTTTCCACAATTTTCTTTCTAGCCTCGTTGGCCAGATTAAGTTGCCATGCAACCTTATTATTTAATCGGAAATGACATGTGAAATCTTAATTAGATTGCACACAAATATAAAGTTGCAATGTTACTTTGATGATCTAATGTTGGTTATTTGTTTTAATAGGTAACCGTTATGGTCACATCGATTTCCTATCAAATTCGTATTTGGAATAATTAATTATCAAATTCGTATTTGGAATAATTAAAAATAATAGAAATTAGTAGAATAATGAATGATACATTCTTAAGAAACATGTATTAGTTAATTACGATTGATGTTTGTCCTTTATTGTTAAAGGTTTAACTAACATAAATGACATAGGTATTACAAGAGGCTTAGGTATAGTTAGGTGAAATATATAATATATATTATGAAAAATTATAATTTTTGCTTATGAAAAAAAATAAAATGAATATATATAATATGTTAGTTAAGATAAATATTAACAATGTTTTTCTTTTTCTTTCTTAACCATTAACACATATAATTAACATCAATATTATAAGTATGTTAGTGGTATTAAGTAGGATATAAAAAAAGTGGTATTAAGTAGGATATAAAAAATAATACATATAATTAACATCAATATTATAAGTATGTTATAAGTATGTAAATGGTATTAAATAGGATATATAAAATACTTAATATTAAGTAGGATGTATAAAATGTTGCATTTATAAGCATATTTTTATATTGTAAATTATAATTTAAAAGTTTGAACTAGACTTAGGTTGATATAGTTAATTTGTTGTATAAGTAGGTAATTTTGCATAATTCAATGATTTAAAGGTTTATAAGGAACAATAAACATTTATGAAATACTCAATAACTTCGAATTTTATAGACTAATTCTGTTACATAAATTGAATTGATGTTGGGATGTAATCTTGCAAAGTTGATAGAACCTATTGTTGTGCATCCATATGCAGGCTTCAAAATTTAACTAATCTAGTTTTCAAAATTGCTTGTGAACACTTGAAGATGTAGTTTTAAATTTTTTTCTTTCAAATAATAAAAGGAACCCAACTTGGGTAACTTTGAGGGTGTTACAAATAGTTTTGGATAATGGTTTTTTTAAATAAATGTTCGTTGAAATCTTAAATTTTAGCTCCAAATGTCATAATACATATTTCATAAATGTTTTCTTTTTAATTTTAATTTTATTTGGCAAATATTGTTAGTGACTATTGTGGTGGGAAATCCCCCTATGGACTAGCACTTAGGGTTATATTATGCATGCAGATAAGACCGAAAGAATCCTACTTTCTACCATCGCCCCAGACCTAATCCCCATTTCTTTTAAGAAAATACATGGTTAAACGAACATACCTTGTTCCGGATGTTCGATGTCGATCATTCTTCACGCTTGATCGCTTGCTAGCAGCTATCCTCCCAAGACTGAACTGCGTGCAAAACAAGCTACAAACTCTACATGCGTTTGTTCTACAGATTAATGGGTTAGAGATTCAAACATATATTCACTAAACTATGAAGAACTCATATAGTGGGATGGGAAAAACATTTCTTTATTATTAACTTTAATGAATCAACTTACAATGTCGAGACCGGGCACTGCTTCGCGGACCTGATCCTTGGCTCCTCTTCAAATGTCCTCCAACTTCTTTGCTTTCCATCTCTCTTTGCACAAGGATGGCCAAAGGGTTGGGACAATGGAAATGTGCAATTGGGTAGAGTTTCTTTACTCTTATTCTCCTCTTCCAAATATGATCTCTAACCCTTCTTTTATAGGCTAGAAGAAGCTAGGTATTTGAATGAACCCTCGACCATGCATGGCCGAAAGATTCAGTTAACTCACCCAAAGTTGTGTGTTCCAACGTAAACTTTCCTTTTTTCGTGCTTTTGTAGGTACACGTAGGCTATTTTGGGTCAGCTAGCGTCTACATGCATGCAGTAATGGAGTAGGGCACGTGGGCCCTTATAAAAGAGGTTTTTTAAAGAGTTGTTCAGCAGTGCTTTGGCAAAGAAGGGATCTAAGATGGCCTGATGCCCGGTAAGCATGTATGGTGCAAATTAGGGTTATAACAGATTCCCCCTAATGTGTGAGGTCAGAAGAGCATATGATGGCCAAAATACATTACCAATCTTTACTGATGTGCCGAACAAGTGAGCCCAGGGACCAGGAACCGAGAGACATTGTCTGCAAAATAACAAATGTCTCAGCGAGGTGGGAATACCCATGCTCGGGATAAAATAGAATCATGGATACCAATCAAATACACTATAGATCCATGTCAAATAACTATATAAAGTGTAGTCGTGAACAATACATAGTGGAGCTACATCTCGAAATCAAAAAGATATACATATAGAGTATCCATCTTCTAGAAGTTGATATGGCCTGATGGTTGGAGATGAGATCTTTAGAGCTCAAGTAACAACTTCAAAATCTTCAAAACTCAAGGTAGGAGTGTAATATGAGTGTACGACTTCACTACCCAGAGGTCTTTGATAGCTCGTCGGTCATGGACTAGATAATCTTGATGATCAGAGTGAAGGCTTCATTGATTTCGAACAAGGACTTGATTGGACATTCAGGATGGTCGGGTATGAGGGAAAGAGACAAATTGCAGAGGGGCCGAATCAGGCTTGGTAGAAACTTCCCTTGGACAACAGCACGACAAATGATGAAACTTAGGCAGCATGGCATTAATCATAAGTTTACGAAGCAGGAGGCAACGCAAACTCTCCATATGTTTGGAAGAATAACCAAACGGAGGAGGACACAACTCTATGTAGCAAGACGAGCTTCTTAAGGTCATATTACATCCTATAGTTTGATGAAAAAATGGATAGATGTGCTTTATCCAAGGGCGACTCATTATGCTGCCAATAAAGAAAATAATTTTCCCTTCCTCTTTTTGGGGTGCATTTGATTTTTTTGTCTTTTTCAATGATTTTGGAAAAAAGAATAAAGGAATGTTACGTTACAATGGAGGAACGAGTGTTACAAACATACAAGTTCAAGGCACAAGGACAAGACTGATGTTCAGAATAATGATACTCGAAAAAAATCCTCCGGGGGCCAAGGGTGTTAAGACGCAGAAGTAAAGTGCTACAAGGCTGGCGTATAAGGTATGCAAATGCGGTTAACAAAACACACAATGGTAACGTTCTTCGATGTAAGTTTAACGAGCCCAGAGAAGGTAAGCTCAGTGGTTTTTCATATTTAGAGTGTCTGAAAAAATGTAAAAGGAGACTCCATTTGGTTACCTTTTTTGAAGATAGTCTAGTCGGTTCGAAAAAGGGGTAAACTAGCACCGACAACATGTCTATTCAAAACCATTTTAACGAGTGTGATAAGGACAAGATCACTCGGTCGTTTTTTCATTTTAAAGGAGTCTGAAAAAAGCTTAACTATGGACTCCATCAGGAATGTTCTTCTAGACCAGTTTAACGAGTGTGAGAGAATAAGGTCACTCAACGATCTTTTCAATTTTAGGGAGTCTTAAAAGAGCTTAACTATGGACTCCGTGGGGGTTCCTTTTTCGTAAATTTAGTCCCTCAGGCCCAAAAAAGGGTTAAAATGATACCTGTGAGTACTCTTCTAGAGAACTAAAGTTCCATAGAGTATACCATTGTTCATACAATTGACCATCCAGACCGAAAAAGGGGTGAACTACCGTCGGATAGACGTGACTTCAAATTTCAGTTTAACGAGCATGAAAGGCAACAAGATCACTCGGCAATCTTTTCATGTATAGAGGGTCTGAAAAGGGCTTAAAAGAAGACCCGTAGAGGTTACTTTTCTCAGTTAATCCGTACGAGATCGAAAAGCATAAATGTAGTCTCATCGAATGTTGGTTTCGGATCTCAAAGCGAGCTTGAAAAACAACAAAGTTAGCTCAGGATTGACACTTTGTGGGTCGATGTYGGGTATCTCCTCTGGGGAGAAGTATGCTCTGACGAAAACATTGTCTACGACARCAGGGGTTCTGGAGATAGTTATCGGTATGGTTTCAGCAATGGCTACCATATTACCCTCAACATAGACATCACGTGTTTCTACAAGATTAATAGGACAATTCATATCTCCATTCATAGTCAAGGTGAATTCTCCAGCCTTAATTSTACTTAAATCTGGGAGAAAATATGATCTATGATGAAGATCATCCTAGGGTTTGTCCGAACTAGTCATTGCTTCAATTATAGCTTCATCAGAGGGGAAGACTAAGTCTAATTAATCGGTGTCAACAAGAGAATCCTGAGCGCAAATAGGCTCTAGAAGTGGATCGAACTCTTATGCAGGAGTTGGATCAGTGTTGGATGAAGTTTGTTGGACTAAAGAGTACGCTACTTCAGTTGTGGAAAAGGGCATGGACATTCCCAGGTGCCCTGTCCCATCCATCGTGACCGATGGGGAAGGAAGTATCCATAGATCATTGAAATAAGTCGTGCGGAATGATGAAACTTGAAAAATCTTAACCTTATGGTGATTGGATATAAACTTGATATCACCTTGAGGGGGCGGGTAATCAAAGGTACCCATCAAATATGGGCACAAACCAACCCCTACGTTGACTACACCTGGTTGAGGATTATCAATCATTGGGACCGTGGATGCCCCCAATGAAGGGTCAGGTCTGGAGAAAGACAATTGATCGATGTTCACTATCTGACCCTCATGTGGGAACAACAAGCCACGGAAAACTGTAGAAACCACAACTTGAAAGGCATAAGTCCAACTCCTCTCTAACAAGAGGTTATAGTCGATGGGCACGTTGACTACTTCTACCTCGACACACACGGTCTTCCCTCCTAACTACACAGGGAAAGAGGGAATGATAATATGTGGTCGGAACGAACGACCATCGAAAGCAGTGACGAGAGTAGGTGAAAAAGACAAAACAGGTTGGCCAATGGCCTTCCAACATGCAAAGGACATAACGCATGTTGAGGCGCCCTCATCAACCACCATGCGGAAGATATTCCAAGTAAAATTTTTTGAGGGATAACCCACTACTATCTGAAACGCTATGTGGTAAGGAAGACGAGGTTTTAAGTCGGTTGTATCCAGCATGATTGTACCTAGATTGCAAGTCTCGGTAGATCCTAAAGTGGTTAACAAGGCTTTCCTTTGGGATGGGAAGCTTTGGAGGACCTCCAAAGAGGACATTGCACAAGGGGTTTGTGATAAATCTTCCACCACAGAATAGTTCTGGGTGGCTCTTGTGTTTGGGTTGTGAGAATATTTTTTGAATGTGCCTTTGGGGATGCATGTTAATGTTTCTCCCAACGTCTTCTCAATCTATAGAGGAAGAGATGGGAGTTCAGCTTCTTTGCCCTTCTCAAAAGTTCTTGGTTCACTATAGTCATGCACTCTAGTCGATATAAAATAATCACTCTTCACCATATATACATTCGCGGATGCGGGATTGTTCGAAGACAGAGAGGGTCCTTGACTGCCCCCTTCCGTGCTTGCAGAGGCTTGGGTTAGATTTTGCCCATGTTGAAATGGATTGGTTAACACAATAGGTTGTTGTTGCGTCAAAAACTTTTGGGCTTCTGCAAGCTGAGGACATAAATGGGTTGGGTGGTCTTCTGCGCATAAGTTGCATGGATACCTCGCATTTCATTTCTCAGTGTTGTCCCTGCCAGCATTATCGGTAAGTTTTTTATCCCCCTTACCCTTCTTTTATTTTATTTTCTTTCCTTCAGGCTACTGGGTGGCCTTTGGATTAGTCGATTTCACTGTGTGTACATCCGATGTTTTGGTAGGGGGAGTAGCCAAAGCAGTAGTTTGGTTGGTCGCTATGTGTTGTATAGACAACTGCTGCAACTGCTTCGTCAATTGCTCAACGGGCTTTGTTTGTGCTGAACCAACAATACCATCGGCATGCGGTCCAACTCTCTATCTGGTGTTATCAAGTATTGAGTGTGGTACATCTGGCAAGATCTCGTATAATAAACCGGACTGAGAATAGATTAGCTCAAGTTGTTGAGCTCTCATGATGGCGTCTTCTTCGAAAAATACTCCCTACGTCGCGATGTCTTTGGACAACTGTTGGACCAAAGACTTAAGGAACCACTCGAGCAGGAATGCTGGTGGGACTGGTACCTTAATTAAACTCTTTTGACATCTCCATTCTCGGATGTGATCAGAGATATGGTGCCAACATCATATCTCACAGGTAACTAGAAATGGCTTAGGAAATCCATCACCATTTCACCGAAGGAAGAGTATCTTGAGCGATCAAGATTAATGTACCATTTCACGGCACTCTCAATGAGAGTACATTGAAAAAATCACAACTGTACGAAGTTGTATTTCAACAAGTTAGATGAGCACCAAAGATGGAAGGTAGTCACATGATCTCCTGGATCTTCATTAGGCTTGGATTCAAACTTTGGGATGTCTGAAGGAAACTTCATTGGCATAGCAGGCCAACACAGATCGTGACAAATAGGGTCATTCAACAAACTTGTCAAGTCTATCAAATGAAAGGTTTCCAGGAAGGGTAGTTTGGGTTGTTGGTGATAACGTGGGAAAAAGGGGCCTGGAGTTTGACTGGCACCAGGTTGCTAAAAAAAGTTCGATTGTTAGCCTGGGTTCTGGTAAAAACCATGGCCATGGCTAGCGTATGGATTTTGCATGTGAGGAGACATCATCGACTGATTTCCAAAATAGGACATAGATGGTTGGGCATGCATTACATTCGAAGGACTTTGGGAAGGGTTGCCCCATGTTGGTCCCGTGGGGATAGGCATAGTTATTTGTCCAGGGTTCCATTGATTGTGAAAAGAATTACCCCAGATAGACATTCCTGATGAGGGAACTGATCCCTACCAAGAATTCCAAGGCCCTGATGCAGAAGAAGTTCCTGGGTGTGCCCCCTGTGCAGGAATAGTACCCTGCATAGGAATAGGTTGTCCTAAACCGAGGTTGCCCCCAGTTGGGAAAGTAGCTGACAAGAAGGCGTTGTTACCAAATGCACCGAACAAAGAAAACAGTGTCGAACCTACCGGCATATTATGTAAAGGTGGTCCTTGACTCCTTGCTCCAAGTAAACTATGGTGTGTAGGTGGCTCGGTGAATTGTTGATGCGTGCCACCGAGCGAAGGGGACGAAGGAGGTATATGACCTCCCCCGTAAGAGAAAACGTTAAAAGGAGCAAGAGTGCCCCTGATGTGTCCTTGCAGAGGAGCGTTAGAGCTCCCTTCCCCGGGACCTAAAGTCTGTGAAGTGGAGTAGGAAAGTACAGGACTTGTACCTGAACTAGACATCCCATATGAGAACGGAGGGCCTGTCGCACTTGGTGTGAAAGGGGTTGTGGCTACCGCCAGAGATGGGATTAGACCACTGTGTGATGTAGAGGTAGTCGAGACCATGGTGGCTCAGACCGGTGACAGTGGGTTAGGAGGTGGAAACTCTCCTATGGTGACAACCCTAGTGGGAATTGAAGAATTTCCAGAAGGAGTAGCAGCATTTGTTTCCATTGCTATGTGTGACATTGTCTGGCACTCGTAAGGATGAATCAGTATGATGGTGGGTGTAGAACGATTAGTGGTGGAGATTTCAACCATACCAAAAGATTTCGCTTCAAGGTCTAAAACGGTTGATTCCTCTGGATGTTGGTCGGGCACAATTTCTTGTCACCCGGTCGCTTCAAAAGACCCTTGTTGGTCTAGTTTTCACCTTAGTGGTGGTCGGGGTGGCTCCAGTGTAACCGGGGATAGAACAAGAAGCCTTCGTGACCGGCAAAGCTCATGATATTCCACTATGTGAGAAGATCAAAGACACTCTAGGGAGTTCTATTTGTTCAAAAACAACACACACTAAAAAAGTCCCTATAAGATAAGACAAACAAACACTAAATTAATTGGAAGAACAGTTACAACAACCAACACTAGAGAAACTTTCCGGTTCAAGTGAAACTCGAACACGGAAGCACCCTCGAGGTATACTCTACAAAGAGTGGCCTGATGTCTATCCTAGGTACCGTGGTATACCCCTGCAGTCACCTATTATGTCCCTAAAAAAGATAGGCAACTAGGTTGCCATCGCACGAACAGTCACCGGGAGGGTACAGTCGAAAGTCGGGTGAACCATAATGAGCAGGGTATTGAGCCCGAAACCTGTCAAGTGTATCGAGAGCAAGTGGTCTCGAAGACATTTGAGGACCTCGAATGGATTCAAAACCCATGAAGCTTCGTGGCAAATGCAATCGAGGGAATCCCAAGACAAGCCCTCTATATGTGTTCTCCACTACGATTGGTCCATCTTTGGAGGGGTTATCTCTGCTACCTTTCCGCACACGACCTCATGTTTATCCCCTTTGTTAAAGGGGGGTCCCAGATAACTTTCATGATACTAGACTTGGACAATCCCTAACTCAGACTCCAATGTTTCATTTTAATGGCCTTGAAGAGTTTTCTCTCCAACCTAATCCAAGGCCCTAATCCTGAACTAGTTGGTTAACCCTACAAACATAAAAGTCTAATGAATTTTAGATTTAGCGTTAATTTTATGGATTGTCTTATGTCAAAGGGTATGAGAGTGAAACTAGTGATGTTTGAAAGACGAAAAATAAAAATGAACAAAAAACTGGAAACAAAAACCTTCACTTAATGCAAATTTTCAACAACTCTTAAATAATAATAATAATAATAATAATAATAATTTCTTAAAACAAATTCTAAGATCTTTTGAACAACACACTCAAAGAAGTATTTCGCTTGACTACGAGCTACTTACGATCCAAGTAAACTATCAAGAACTTATGAAAGAAAAGAATTTTCCCTGGTTACTAATGCAAAACAACACTTTTCAACCAAACAATGAAATGAAAGATTTTATTTTATTTTATTTGAATGCTGAGAAAGCAAAAAGGAAAAATATCAAGAATTCAAAAACCAAGAAAAAACTTCTGGCCTAATCGCAGATCGCAAAGAATCACTTCAAGAAATCACACACTAGCAACTTAAAAAAGGACTCTCATACTTGTCTAAAACCCCTAAAAAAAAATTTGATGAAAACTTTTAAATGAAAAAAGAAAGCTATGGCTGAGATCAAACCTAAGCTAGTGACTGCAAGGAAAGAAGTTCAAAACCCTAAGAGGTATAACTCTTGTCAAGGGAAAGGATGACTACCTCACCCTCAATAAAAACTATCATGCACAAGCACACTACTAACAATTCAACAACAAGCATGTGCATGTGAGTTGTGTAGAGCCAGAGGGTGTGTACACGCATGTTGGCCTTATACAGGTCGTGTGTATCTCTAAAACTCTGAAACAAATAAAAACAGACAATCCAAACCAGGAAGAGACCATCAAGATTGAGAACCATGATCTCTTGAAGGCTTAGACACATTTTTTAACAGAAAAAAAAGAAAACAATGTAAGGAAAAAATTCATAAAACAAACCAATATGAGATGAACCCTAAGCTATAGACTGCAAAAAACCAAGACTAGAAAGAGTTCCAGAAAACCCCTGAGAATGACTGATTCTGACAGGGAGGAGGATGACTGCCTCAAAACTTTTCTAGAATCATACATGCTACTGTTACTTCTTCAGCTAGCATTTACACGCGGGTTGTAAGAAAGTAGGGAAAGGGTACATGCGTACAGACCTTATGAAGGCCGCGTGTACCTTTATGAGTCTCGAAAAAAATTACATTCGAGCAAAGAAACAAAGATAGCTGGTATGGAATACCAGAATCTCTGTCAGCTCAGACTTTGCAGAAAGTTCAAAGAACATGAAAGAAAACTAGTCTTTTAAAAATACCCAAAAATATTCCCAGGAACCCTAGAGACTTCCCCAGTATGGTCGCTAATTTTGTTGTGGTGGGAAATCCCCCCACGGACTAACACTTAGGGTTATATTATGCATGTAGATAAGTCCAAAAGAATCCTACTTTCTATCGTCGTCCCAGACCTAATCCCCATTTCTTTTAAACAAATACATGGTTAAACAAACATACCTTGCTCCGGATGTTCGATGTCAATCCTTCTTCACGCTTGATCGCTTGATAGCAGCTATCCTCCCAAGATTGAACTGTGTGAAAAACAAGTTACAAACTCTACATGCATTTGTTCTACAGATTAATGGGATAGAGATTCAAACATATATTCACTAAACTATGAAGAACTCATATAGTGGGGCAGGAAAAGAATTTCTTTATTATTAACTTTAATGAATCAACTTACAATTTCGAGACCGGCCACTGCTCCGTGAACCTGATCCTGGGCTCCTCTTCAAATGTCCTCCAACTTCTTTGCTTTGTATCTCTCTTTCCACAAGGATGGCTAAAGCGTTGGGACAATGGGAATGTGCAATTGGGTAGAGTTTCTTTACTCTTATTCTCCTACTCCAAATAGGACCCCTAACCCTTCTTTTATAGGCTAGAAGAAGCCAGGTATTTGGATGAACCCTCAACCATGCATGGCCAGAAGATTCAGTTAACTCACCCAAAGCAGTGTGTTCCGTTGGCAACTTTCCTTTTTTCATGTTTTTGTAGGTACACGGAGGTTGTTTTCAGTCAGCTAGAGTGTACACGTGTGCAGCAATGGAGTAGGGCACGTGGGCCCTTATAAAAGAGGTTTTTTAAAGAGTTGTTCAGCAATGCTTTGGCAAAGAAGGGATTTGAGATGGCCTAATGCCAGGTAAGCATGTATGGTGCAAATTAGGGTTATAACAGTGACATAATATTTACCACAATTACATCCCCTTTTTTGAGAAAATTATTTAGCATACTAAAAAAATCTAAAATGGTTTTTTGGATGATTATTTCAATACATTGTTTTATTTTGGAAATAGGATGGATGGTGCTAGATTAAATTGGATGGTGATGTGTGTTCGACAATACAAGTATTACAACAGAGGACGAACGCCTTTAGTAACCACTCACATAATCGGATCAAAGATCAACACACCAATGTTTTCACGTGGTAAAACCCCTATGGGAAAACATCCACGACCCTAGCCAATGCGACCACTTGGAGCAGTTTATTAATGAAAAGAAAAATATTACAGAGAGATTTTACAAGATATTTTCTCACAATCGATCATCGGAAAATAACCCTCCATGCTCTTTAAATAGAGATCATGGACCAATCGGGTTTTAAGCCACATATCAATGGTCGTTAAGATCGAGGAGATTATGAACTGTCAGATCACTCTATGTTGGGAACATATCATGATCGTTGGATTTCCTAACTACAAATGCATACTAATGCATACTAAAGAAACACACTTTTACCTAATGACACAATAGACCAAGTAGATCTTAACTAACTCCTAAGTGTCTAAATATCCTAACACCCCCCCTTAAGAACAACTTGGGATAGGATTGAAGGATTTACAATGTCGACACAATAAGAGAAGGAAGGAGGCATTAGAGCCTATCCCCCGTTAATGACAGCTTCTTGAACTCCTAACATAGATCGAAGTTTGGAAAACTTCTCTTTTGTAAGAGACTTTGTGAAAATGTCTACACCTTGATCTTTTGTAGGGCAAAAGAGTACTTTAATAACTTGATCATGAATGAGCTTTCTGATGAAGTGCATGTGTAGTTCGATGTGCTTGCTACGTTGATGTTGAATTGGGTCTTTGGCGAGCTTGATGGAACTTTGATTGTCACACCAAAGGCTGGTCCGATGTTGTTGCTCAAATCCAAACTTTGAAAGGATTTGTCGAATCCACAGGGCTTCCTAACTTGCATTTACCACTGCTCGGTACTCTGCTTTTGCTGAAGAATGTGAAATAGCTTGTTTTTTCTTACAGGCCCAAGTGACAGGTCCTGAAACAAGGCTGAAAACATAACCTGCAGTAGAATTTTGATCATTAGGGTCGTTGGACCAATCTGAATCAGTGAAACCAACCAATAAAGGAGTCCCCCCTGAACTGTAATGTATCCCGAACTAAACTGTACCACGAACATAGAGAAGTATCCCTTTATCTTCTTTCCAATGGCTTTCATGGGGCATTTGCATGTACCGAGCAACAGTACCAACAACAAAGGAAAGATCAGGACGGGTATGACTAAAGTATAAGAGGCTACCAACTAACTGACGGTATAGGGTGGCATCAACTTTAGGAGAAGTACAGGTGGCAGTAAGCTTGACTCCAGACTGGAAGGGAGAAGGGGTTGGTTTAGAATCATCCATGTGAAAGTGACAAAGAAGGTCACAAGCATACTTAGACTGGGAAAGAAAAATTCCTTCATTGGTTTGCAAAACTTGGAGGCCAAGGAAATAGTGCAAAAAGCCTTGGTATTTCATTTCAAATTTTTGTTTAGGATGGTTTTCACATGGTTTAAAAGTTTGGATTCACTACCAGTAAGTATAAGGTCATCAACATAAAGGACAAGGATTATGAGATGGCTTCCTACTTTCTTGGTATAAACATTAGGATCAAAATGGAATCTAGAGAATCCGGTGTCAATAAGAAAGTTGTCCAATTTGGCATACCAAGCTTGGGGAGCTTGCTTAAGACCATAAAGAGATTTATTAAGGCATCAAACAAGGCTAGAGTCATTCTGGACAAAGACAGGAGGTTGTTCCATGTATATTTCTTCTTTCAAATCGCCATGCAAGAAGGCAGATTTAACATCCATATGATGGACCTCCCACTTATGTGAGGCAGCAAGGGTAAGAACAAGGCGGATGGAATTCATTTTGGCTACAGGGGAAAATGTTTCATTATAGTCAATTCCTTCAACTTGGTAGAATCCTTTGGCAACTAACCGAGCCTTGTGTCTTTCAACACTTCCATCTGATGCATATTAAGTTCTGTATACCCATTTACATATGGCAAGTTTTCTTCCTTTTCGAAGAGGTACAAGATCCCAAGTATCCTTTTATGTTCAAGAATGATACTCTTCATTCATTGTTGTATCCCAATCTCAATGAACTAAAGCTTCTGCAAATGTCATTGGATCATGAGTTTCTGAAACATGATCCAAAAGAGAAGAGGCTCACTAGAACTGTGAACGTGTCTGATGTTGATCTGAAGGATCACCGACAAGATCACCAACTGATTCTCGTGTTGAATAGACCCATATAGGAAGCGGTGGAACATGTGTTGGTTCAGGTTCAAAGGACTCATCTGGAGGAGGGTGAGGATGCAGAAGTGGGTTTTCATCCTCATTGTCATCATTTGAAGAGGAAACCAGATATGAAGAAAGCACAAACACTGAAAATGGCTCGCAGGCCGAAGAAGGCACAACCATCGAACTAGACTTATAGGCCAAAGAAGGCACAAATGTCTAATTAGGCTCGCAAGCCAATATATTTTCATCAAATTTAACATCTTTTCTAATAATAATTTCATTACAATGTGATTGAAGAAGTCTGTAACCTTTGACATCTTCAGAATAACCAACAAATATACACTTCTCACTTTTAGGCTGCAATGCTTTCCTTTTATTATCAGGAATGTGAGCCCATGCTATACTACCAAATACA
>ML786992.1:755350-768916 GCA_009831015.1 Picea engelmannii | reverse complement strand
TGGAAACAGAAACAGAATCCGAGGAGCCCACATTGAGACGCTACACATTTTGCTGACTCTCTGTTTTCCATTTTATTGGTATAAAGAGAGCGTGCTCTTCCCTGACATACAGGCGCTTTTGTGTGTTTTTATGTGAGTATTCTAAATACGCAACACATGGACTCTAAAATTGTCCACGAGGAGCCAGAAGTTCCTGTTATCGATCTCGCTCCTTTGTTGGATCCTACTAAGTCTTCGGAGGTTCGAACTGCAGAATTAACTATTATTGGACAAATCGGCAAAGCCTGCGAAGAATGGGGATTCTTCCAAGTCATAAACCATGGCATCCCAGCAGAACTTATCGAAGAAGTTCTAAATATTTCACGCATATTCTTCCAGTATCATGCACAAGAGAAGATGAAGGTTAGAGCAAAGGCACAGAGAGGCGATCAGCCGCAGCTTCCCACGGGTTACAATGCGTATCCACCGTGTAGATGGGATTCGTACGAGAACCTATACTACCTCGCCGGCCCAGCAGCGTGCAACGCTTTTCCGGAGGACTTGCCTCAATTGCGGTAATAACATTCTTCTTCGTATTCGTATAAACTAATTCATAGACAATTCCTGAATTTGCGATCATGACGTACTCCTGCAGATTAGTGGTAGAGAAGTTGCTGAGATTCTTGTCTCAAACGGCGGAATTTATAGAAAGCCTCATTTCGCAAAGCCTCAGGTTGCCTGCTAATTTTCTCAAGGAATTCAACGAGGACAGGATCGAGCCCTTTAAACTACTCTGCTATCGGAAAGCCAGGAGTCAAGAGGAAGAGATAGGAGCGCGGGAGCATCAGGACAGCAGCTGCATCACGCTGGTGGGACAAGACGAGAGCGGAGGGTACCAAGTTCTGAAGGATGGCAAATGGGTGGATATCAAGCCTATCAAGGGTGCCCTCGTCATCAACATCGGAGATATTATTCAGGTAATCTAATTCCAGATATCGTGGATACCATTATCTATAAAAACAGTTTTGTGTGGAAAAGATTATAATGTTTTTTTTAATGTCTTCAGGTGTAGGACAGTGGGTGATTGAGTGTGTTGTTAAGGCACATGTTAAAGTCACCATTTGAAAATTTGCCAGGACAAAATAATCCAGCCATGTTAAGAGTTGGTGTGGCTACAAACTAGCATATATATATATCTATATATCTATATATCTCTCTCTATATATATAATTTTCATTGTTACTGTATATAGTTTGGGTGGGCCTAATGGTTAAGAACATGTGTTATGTATACCTCTTTACACTGGGTGGAGGGGTCCCTTATCACACAAACAAAGGAGTGACCTTAAAAATATATTATTATTATTATTTAATAAATAAAAATACAAGTTTTTGAATATGGAGATTTTTAAAATTAGTTATAATAAAGAATTCTGGATCAAAACTGTGTTTGGAATATTGAAACTTCCAACTTTTTGAGTGGACACTCCACCCATTCATCATCAGGGACATGAGAAGAAGCTGAAACGTTGGAATTTTCAAAACTCTATACACAGTTTTGATCCAGAATTCTCTTATATATATGTAAGATGAATTTTTTGAACTTTTATCAAATAAAAATTGTATTTTATTTATGTGAACAATTGATAAATTTATCGTCCCTACTGTATACTAGGCGTCCGACATTTTGAGGCCTGACATCTTGCCCCTAGTTATAGTTTATAGGTGGCAAGCAGGTTCATGAATAATCTCTGTTAAAGATTAACAGAGGCAGAATGACATGATGATATGAGGTAGTGTTATCTGTGTTAATGATTAGGTGGCAAGCAGGTTCATGAATAATCTCTGTTAAAGATTAACAGAGGCAGAATGACATGATGATATGAGGTAGTGTTATCTGTGTTAATGATTAACAGAGGCAGAATGACATGAGCTAGTATTATCTGTGTTAATTCTGACATATAAATTGTGGTTAGAAAGAAAAATATTTTTTTATCCTTAAATCTGAGAATATTTTTAATTAAATGACTGATTAATCCGAAAGTTTTCAATACTTATAAACCTCTCTTCTCTTCTTTTAAGGATCTAACGAATTCATTCATGACTCTTTTATTTGGTGTACACTGTGCATACATATACAGGTATGGAGCAACAACAGATTCAGGAGTGCCGTTCATCGAGTTGTGAATAGTAAAGAGAGAAGACGATGTTCGTTTGCATATGGTAGGATTCCAAACCCGGATATGATAGTGAAGCCTTTTCCGCAGTTTACGACTGGCATGAACTGCCCTGCTGCTTACACATCATTCATGTACAGAGATTATATGATGAAGAAAATCCATGACAAGACACACCCTCCCACTGCCCCAGAAGACTTTGTCAACATCTCCATTTACGCCATCCATAAGATGAATCTTGAGAGCAATACAATGTAGTTGCGGAAATAAGATCAACTAAATTACCTAATCCTTTAGATGTAATCAATAGATTATACGCTATTTCATATGATGTATTGTTGTTCCATGAGTAATGAATTGTCACAGGTTTGAAATGAATGCATGAGTCTCAGTGAATTCTATGAAAATCGGAACACATAATTTTATTTTCATATACATCTTTCTCTGAAAGAATTTGGTGATAGACATAACCGTTCAGGTGACGAACGTATGATCATACTTCACATTTTGTTGGCTGTCAATATCGTTCCTGCAAAAACATATTGGTGTAGCTGACTTCAATGGTTCATGCACCAAATAGACGTTGGAACCGTGCAATTTTTGAAATTCTATTTGTCAAAAGAAAAATCAAATTGAACCAATCCAATACATCGTACATTGTATATAGTAACTGTACGTCGAGTCGTGCAAATTCTGAAAATTATATTAAATTCACACAGTGTATACAGTAACTTGTGCGCAGTAAATTGTCGTACGTGATATATGTGAAGTTTCAAGAATGTCGCCTATGCCTTGTAAATGGCCATTTTGACTTTTATTGATTGCAGGCCTCCTCCATGCTACGGGTTCTTGTCGAACAAGCACTACATAACAGTTGCTGTTTTTTTCTTTTTTCAGATTTGATGGATTTGAGATAAGTTAATGCGTTACAAATAAATCTACAAAAATCGATCCAAAACCAAATAATGAACTGACATATCACCTTGAGACAGACAATCCATAACAGTTTATTTGCTTAACTATAAATGTGTCCAATCAAAGCCACAGAACAACTATTGTAAATGTTATTATTCAGTACTTTGATACATGAAATTCCACATTAGAGTCTGAAACATTTAGAACTTCTAAAAGGTAACAAATTGAAAAAGATTAAGATCACGATGAAAGCGTATGAGATTCAAAGTTTCTCGTCTTCTGCATACAATTTTAAGCAAGATATGACTCCTTCACGCTGAAAAGATCAGCATGGCTAGATACATGGATCCATTTTTGTCATAAATTTTTCTAAGCTGATCAAGGCATTTACGTGCTTAAACCTCTAGACATATTCATTCGTGACACTTTAATTAACAGGCATCATGAAAAGAGGGATTCCAAAGGTTTTTGGAAGACGTCAACTACAGACGCACTATGTCAATTTCAATTTTTCAATGTGGAAATTGAGGAATTTTTAGGAGTTAGTTGTATGGATCTGTAAGGTACAAGTCTTAGATAAGGTTAAAAATTACACTCATCATCACATCACAAAATGAAAGGAGTATCCACACCCCGTATCCTAAAAAAATTAACTCTGTTTATTAGCTCTTTCTTTTGCCTCATACAAGGGTTGGGATTCTCAGTACCCTCATCAACAAAGATTTTTATATAGATAATGATGATCGTTTTAAAATAGATAATGACAGATTTCTTTGTAAAAGGGAAATCTTATCTATTCAAACACCATTCATGACATGGCTAAAGCTCTGAGAATATAAAAATGTCTTCATATCAATCGCCATACGCTACAATCACACCCCATGTCCACTATCCCTTCCTCTCACCAGATAGAAATTTTAGGATTTTAAAATGAAAAGCATAAATATGCCTTTTACTCATTTTAATTGGATTAAGAATCCGACAGATCTTTTCTATCCTCTCTTTTATATTTTTATGATATTTCTTAAATAAGTCAAATTAGTTAAAAGGACGTAGTGCTTCTTGTAGTATATGGTATAATATAGTTAGAAATCAACATCAAGTGAGCATCTTAAATTTTTTCAAATTTTCATGATAACAACTAAATTGGAATTGGATCACTTTACAAATCACCATAACAATTAAATTGAAATTAAATCACTTTTTAAAAAGATTCATTAGAAAATCATTTCAAATCCAAAAAGGCATATTTACATAAATAAGAAAAGATCACTGAAAATTTAAAAGGCATAATTATTTAAATTTAATATTTATTTAATTCTTAATATATTCATTAAAAATGATTAAACCTTACACTTATGCTTATTTTTTTATTTTTTTCTTAATTAAAATCATTTCATTTTCTTTTACTTTATAATCTAATATGATTAACATAGTTCTTCTAATCAATTCAAGGAAGACGGGATCAACTCCACCAAATAATATTTGGTCACCATTTCAAGGTAAATAAAATTTAGAATGGTCATTGAGTCACGTGGAAGATTTTTGGCCTTATGTAAAAAGAAAAACAATTTTCTTGCTTAACTTATGTTATGAGTTTGTGTTAAGAATGGCTTGGATGTGATCTTTTGATGTTAAGAATGGTTTGGATGTACTTATAAATTAGATGATACTTTTGACGGGATACCTTCATTCAGAAAGGAAGTAGAAGAGAAAACACACAAACTATTTAATTTTTTGATTTTATATGAGGGTTTCTAAAACTGTAAAATCTAACTATCAAAGAGATTAAAAATAAAAGATGGTTCTATAGACACAAATTCCAATGAATTGTATGCAATCTATATTTAGTCCTTTTGAGGGACTAAAAAATAGGAGGTAATAGACTTTGCTACTCTACCTTTGAATCATAGATCTTTTGTTATTTGTGTGGCATTTCATCCCTTTTGAAATATGAGCTAATATCTTATGTAGGGTTTTGAAATGGCCGACAGAGGAGAGGATCTTGTGATGTGTATAGAGCTTGCTATGATGTATTCATGCATTGGCATGTGCCATAATGAAAAAGTGGATATCATTGTCAGTGACTAAGGGAACAACAAATGCTCCAAAGAATAAGTTTCCATGAATGCCACCAACACCATTTTTGGTGCTAAGAGATTTACCAGTCTAAACGTTTTACAAAATGATATTTTTCTCGCGACATTTTCTGGGGACATTTGCCCAAAATACAATGAGAAATTGTTAGATCCACGGATTTGAGTGATTGTTTCTATATAATTCAAGTGCCCCCAAGGGTTTTCACCATCCTGAATCCATTTATACATTTAGAAATGAATTTTAAACAACAAAAAAAATAGTGTTTTGATGCAAATTTATATTGTCGAATTCCAACGAAAAATAACCATTTCGGAAAAAAATTAGACAATGTCAATTGATTTGAAGACATTTCAGTGATTCCACTATCCCTAGTGATATCAAGTTAATTCCAAGGCCTTTTGACAAGCCCATGGTTGTTGTAAATTATAAATGAAAGGAAAAACAGTTCAGTATAGAAGAGATATCATCCATGGTATGGATGAAACAACATACCATGGTATCACAATAAAGAATGTCATGGTTACTATTCTTGTGTATTTCAATGACTCTAAGAGGTAGGAAAGCAAGGATGATGTGATGATTACAAGGTTCAATAAGGTGATGGGAATTGTTGACGAGCCCACCACTTCTTCTTTTTCATATGGTTTGGAAAGGAAGGCTCGTAATGTGGGTGAGAAAAAATTGTTTATATTTGAATTGGATGGTGGAACATTTGATTCTTCAGTGTTGTCTATTTTGAAGTGAATTTTATTGTTAGAGACAGTTGTAACGAACCCTTCGTTACGAAAACAAACAATGGTTACAAATAGAGTAATTTTTTTTTTAACAAACGTTAGGACAAGTGAAATGCATCACAGCATAATTTTATAACCACAATCAATCTCATCATAGTCGAACTGAAAGAAACAACATTATTATTCAACAACCATATCACACGAATATAACATAAAGAAACTACCCACCCAACCTATCTTGCAAGGTTAGGACCTCCAAGACACATAAGCAATGCTCAAGTCCAGGATTCATCCAATTGATTTTGACCACTTAAGGTATCGGGATTGGAGACTATTCTGAGAAACAAGGAAGCATCTAATTCTCATTAATTCAATCATACACCACTATTCAAGACTAGAATTATCAACATACTTAACCATCAATTCATTATAATGAAAATAATAATCTACTCTACTTAATCAATCTTCAAGCAACATTGAGTGTAAATGAGTAAGAGTCTTTTACATAAAAAATAATAACCCGAGCATGAGTAAAATTTTAGTCTCATGCAGCTCAACTAAGCATCTTCATATTAAGGAATATCTTCTAAAATATATAGGGAATTTAAAGGAGAAAATTATATATTCATTTGCAAGAAACCACAAGAAGATCAATCTTCTTAAGAAATACATTAAATTTAGATGTTAGTTTGCATTAAATGTATCCAATTTATAAAAATAATAAAAATCATTCATAAATAGCAATTAATAAGAAGTCTACTGGGTGAAATCACGAAGGTGGGTAACACTTTCGTGACAATATGATCTCCAAAATTCTGAAAAATATTTTTTCGACCGAACTAATATTATTTTTCAGTCGAAAGACACTTTTTTCAGCCAAACTATTTTTCGGCTAAAAGGTGGAACGTCAAATTGAATGATACAGTTACTACATCCTCGATTTGCATGTAAATATTTAGTCGAACAAATGTTTTCCATCCGGCAATATTTTTTCGACCGAAAGGTATTTCGGCCGAAACATTCTTTCTGCCGAAAGATTGTTCAACCGAAAGAATGTTTATATATCAACCACACATCAATATTCTAATGTTTTTCTAAACTTTTTTCCTTTGTGAGAGTTCCTACGTGATTGTGAGGGTTCCTGCGTTTGTGAGCATGGCGCATAGGTCGTGTTTGCAGGTGTTCTTACGAGTAGTCGAGTTGTTGTGTTGGCGGGTGTTCAGTGGACCGGGCTTTAGGTATTTAACTGTAATTTATTTTTATTTTAATTTTAATATGTAATTTGTAATATCAAATTTAATTTCAATTTTTAAATTAAAATTTACTTTACGTGGAGGCCCTTGTGGCCAAGCAGTGGGCGCACCAACAACTTGGCCACAAGGCTAGGCCCCTGTGACCAAGTCCCATTTCACTGGACTATGAATTGGCCATGGGGGGCCAGCCCTATGGCCAAGACGTGGGCATGCCAACGGCTTGGCCACAGGGTTGGGCCCCCTTGGCCAAGTCACAGTCCAGTGGACTATGACTTGGCCATGGGGGGCCAGCCCTATGGCTAAGTCATTGGCATCTCAACAAGTGCCAATTTCCTACTCACTAAGAGTTGTGTAAGATATTCTATGAAAATTTAGTATTTGAGACCAAAAAATAAGTCGAGAAGCTCATCTTAAGAATATCTAGGAACTGTTTTATAAAGGGTTTTACTATGCCATGATCGATTTTTTTAGGGTTTGTCTATTGATTTCGTTTGTAAGGCAATTTTGCCAATATTATGATAGCTTGATACATATTCAATTCAATATAATACATGATCAAACGAAAATTCAAAATCAATAAAGTAATGTAATAGATTTATGCATTCCAGTTTAAAGATTTATTTAAATCTTTGTTGTTGTTCCACATTTGGATAGTTCAATGTCATTATGTATTTTATCTGGATTTCTTCAAACAAAAAACTTGTCAACACAGACTATTATGTTAAATACTATTTCAATTTTCTTGTTCAATGTTTGATCATGTAACTTGAGTTAGTCTTTACATCTCTATTTCAAAAAATGATGCCATGGGGTGACAGATAATTTCTAATATAAATTCATGATATAATTTTTTTATTAGGTAGTCAATTTTTAAGACATACACATTCTGTTATTTAAATGTTACTTTGTATATGCGAATTCATGATATAAATTTTGTATTGGGTAGTTAATTTTTAACATATACACATTATGTTATTTAAAAAGGTATTTTTTTTATTTAACAACTTGTAATTTTTTTATCTGTCTTTGTTGAAAAAAATTATATTATTTATTACACCATAGTCATATTTTATACAAGTTAATTAGAATTATAAATCAGTAGATTGTGTCTACATAAACCTTTATTATATGTAAGATAATGGGATTTTACGCAAATTCATACTCTAAAATAAATTCTACATAAAACAAAATTACAAATATAGAATTGAAGCCTTCATATAATTCACAATTACAAGTGAGATAAAGGATGAGAATGATGAAGGAGATATGAGGAATGAACATCTCAAGAAAGGTGTCCCAAAGAAATCCATTACTTTAGAAAAATTATCTAAACAATTAAACTAACTTAATAACTATGGCTATAAAGTAATTACATTTAAAATTAGTCATTTGTTCTTTTTAAAAATTTTAATGTTAATATTCAAATCCCATAAAATATTCCTTAGATGTCTTTATATTCAAATTCGAAATAAATACATAGGAATGTACAATTTGGAGAAATGAAGAGAATGCTAATAAAAATGGTTCCATTAATTCCTAATTATCACAAGTGTGAATATGTACCACATCTATGACCTATGTCTACATGGAAGACATATGTACCACATCTATTATGTGAACATGTAACAAGAATCAATAGATCATGTTTACAAAAGTCTCTAGGATAACCAAAGGAACAAAATTTCACACAAATTCAAATCCGAGATTAAATTTTCCTACACAAATAAGAAGCCCAAAAGTAGTGTGGAAATCTTCATAACATGTGCAACTAGAAGAACCATAAAGGATGGCAATGAAGAATGTATATTCCAAATTTGTAATTTGTTCTTTTGAACTCTAAATATTAATATTCCAATTCTAAACAACATTCCCTCGAAGTCCTTATAGTGGAAATTTAAAAAGGAGTGCATAAGGAAGTACAATAGATTATACGGAAAAAAAATTCATTAATTGATTATTATTAAATGTCTAAGCATGTACAATCATTATTACTTGTAAATCCATGCTATATCCATTTACACAAACCTATATAGTCTCGATCTAGCGAGATGTTCATGTACATCAGTAGTAGATATTGCACTTTACATATCAAAATTCCATATAGGTGATGAACTTAGATATTGATCCTATCCTCATTTTCATATTTAAGAGAAAAATTTACATCAGTATAAAGTGTCCAAGAAAAGACAAAAAAAAAAAAATCAAAACACTAATCATACCCACAACCCTTTTTAATTAGCCAAAATTTATTTTCTCACAAGTTTGTACCTTATAAACATGTACGTTATATCTAGGATAAACCCATTGTAAATTGAATTGGCATGTCTAACTTTGAATTTCATTTACATGATATTAATATGTAAATATATTATTTAACTCAATATGGACCCCTTAAATTTGGTAAATTCAAATAACTTCAAAATTATTTAAAAATGAAAGTCAAAACTATCAATGCACATATCTAATATTTAAAAAATAAACAAAAGGACTCTATTGAAAGACTGAAAATATAATAAAGGTGGACCAAGAGAATATATGTGTTTTACACTTAGATTCAACTTATGTATCTTTCCTTCTATATTGGAATGTAGTTTCATTTGCATAAATGTGCAACCTAAAATAACATAAGCTAAATTTCAAAATTACACTCAATAACAAGCTTAAGAATTGATTAAATAATTAATATTTATTAAGAAAAAATTATAGGATGAGTTAATTCTCAAAATTATGCTCAATAACTATATAAAGTGAAGCCCAATAAAAGTCATACTATAATGTTGTTACTACCTCTACTCATTTTGAACTCATAGAATTAAAAATGGCAACCGATGTAACTTAGCATCCCAAAAATTTAAAATAATCTAAATTTTTGAAAAGATCAAAATTTCATTTTATCTAGATGAAAATAAATTCATTTTTAATGAGGTGAAAAAATATGTTGCAATAGGTGATACACCAAAATCCACATAGAAGGAATGTATAAGCAACCATGAGTAAGATGGAATTGAATTGCAAAGAGTGAATATAGAATTGTACTTGACAAAGAATAATCTAGTGTCATATTGTATGATTGTAGTTCAAGAACAAGAATCTATATGGAAAAATTATTTCTTGAGTGCATCGTTTTTTTTAAGACAATTTTGTAGTGTACAAGAGTCTTAAAAAAATATTATTAAAAAGAAGAAATCACAAGTGAAAAATTCTTTAAGTATGAATTGATCAAATAAAACTAGGTTAAAAGTGTTTTCTAGCAAACATTTACACTAAGAATCAACACTAAGATTCAAGATATTTTCCATGAATATAAAATATATATTACTTTGTTAAGGTTGGTATTTCTATAATGAGTCAACCTATTCATAGATTGATTAGGTTCAAAGTGTTTTCTAGCAAACATTTACACTAAGAATCAACACTAAGCTTCAATATATTTTCCATGAATAGAAAATCTATATTACTTTGTTAATGTTGGTATTTCTATAATGAGCCAATCTATTCATAGATTGATTCCGTTTTAGGTAATATGTAATGTTCATTAGCCAATCTATTAAGATTCCTTAGGTTAGTGAGTCGGGCCAAGCTATGAATATGATGAATAATGTGAGTCGGGCCAAGCTATGAATATGATGAATAATGTGAGTCGGGCCCCATACAAATCCTCAAAACTTCATGAGCTCACTATTAATCCCAATTGGATACTCTAGCAAGAATCCCAAACCGAAACATAAGGGAATCCAAACATTTTGTATTTTATAAAAAATTCAATCTGTCCAACTTTTTAATTCAATTTTTTTGTATTTTATAAAAATTTCAAATCTTTAGGAATTCAATATATAAATCCATTTTTACATATGTAATATTAGAGTATCATAAGTTTATTACAAATTTGAGCTTACAAAGTATCTTACAATTCCTTGTTTACCGTTAAATTATATTAACTCTTTCATAAGTTATGTTGTTTTCAATCTTTTTTCACTTGATGCTACAAAACATTAGATGTAGGTTTTTAATAATGTGAATCTAGATTATAAAATATATTCAAAATATTTTGATGATATTAAATAAATATCAAGGTTGTATGGTTTTAATAATGCAAGTAGATTATAAAGTTTATTGAATATTGAGGATATTGAAAGAGTCCTACACATGAAATGATCTTCTTATTGGATGAGATTCTCATATTATAAATAAAATCCATGGGATACCTTGATATATAATACCTTGAATACCATTGAACCACTTCTCAACAAGTGAATGCATATGGTATGCTTGTTGTGTGTACAAGGAAGAATTCCCTCAATCCGTTAGACAACTTGCATTTATGAATGTCAATTTTTCCATAGAGACAATTCCTTTGATTGTTGATTAAAGGAAAATGACATGGGATGTATTTCATCCAACCACACTACTTTTTGCATGGATGGCCCTATATTGGATTTCATTCCCAAATATATGGTCCCTTAGCTATGGCCTCAAACAAAAATTTCATTCAAAAACTCAATGATTAACATGATTATGTAATTCACACCAGGTTTTTCATTTTTTTATGTTCTTAATTTCATAAAAAGAGAAAGAAATATTCATTTCCACGAGTCATTTATATTTGGACTAGATTGAAAAAATACATATTGAAACCATATAGTGAGACCAAATGATAATGGGTAAGTAAATCCCCCCTATGCTTCACATGTCCTACATATTGTCATGAGTCTTGGTCACATCTCTGTGTAAGACATTAGTGACCTACTTGTGTAGATTTGGTTTTTTCTTGAAATTAATCCAATCAACATTCGCTTTGAATTTCACTTTTTTCAATCCCTTAGACACCTTGCATTTACGAATGTCAATTTTCCCAAGGAGACAATTCCTTTTTTTGTTTATGCAAGTAAAACAACATGGAATGTATTTCATCCAACCACACTACTTTGGGCATGGATGGCCATATATTGGATTTGGTTCCCAGATATATGCTCCCTTAGTTAAGGCCTCAAACAAAAATTTCATTCAAAAACACAATGATTAACATGATTATGTAATTCACGCCAAGTTTTGCATTTTTTTGTGCTCTTCATTTCATAACAAGAGAAAGAAATATGCATTGCCAAGAGTCATTTATATTTGGACTAGATTGACAAAACACATATTGAAACCATCTAGTGAGACCTAATGACAATGGGTAAGTAAATATCCCCCTATGCTTAACATGTCCTACATATTGTCATGTGTCTTGGTCACATATCTATGCAAGACATTAGTGACCTACTTGTGAAGATTCGTTTTTTTCTTAAAATACATCCGATCAACATTCACTATTTGAATTTCACTTTTTTCAGTCTCTAGAACAACCAAATTCAACAATCACTTTTGATATGGCTTGTCTTCCAAACCATAGACTCTTATCATAGTAAACTACTCAAAAAGGAAACAGTCTCCCACTTTGGTGGTCTTTTCCAATTGTAGAGACCCTTTGACTATTTACGAATAATTGTAATGAATACTTCATTTTGGATGATAAATTCTAATTTATAGAAATAAAAGAGTCCTAGATGGGAATTAATTATTATACTCATTTATTACTTCACACATATTGACCAAAGTTATTGAATGATTATCTTATTGATGATATTTATATCCATATATAATATAACTTCAAATTGACAACTTATTAATTAATTCATTAATAACCTAGGCATTAGTAACTAATGTGTTTATTGAACCATAATATTGGATTTGTGTTGGATATGTAGGCATAGCTAGCACATACATATCCCACACGTAGATGATAATAACAAGTGATGTTACTTATATGCATATTTTTAAAATGTTCACAACTAATCATGCATACAAATAAATAAAGTAAATCAAACTTCAAATAATCCTCATTAAAGAAAAAATAATAATTCAACATTCATCCATCCTTAAAATTGAAATATTATAGTTTAAACATGGTCGGAACTATTATCACTCTATAAATTCTGTACGGATGAATAGACAGATGACAGAGGTAACTATTTCAACAATATTTAGAGCTGAGGCACTAGCCTGCTCAACTCAGAGAGGGCTTTCTCGTGTCACTTGATACATCTATGGAAATCAGTGGCTAGAATTGGTTTGTTTTGGGGTTTTAATAAAGTTGTTGAATAGATAAAGATGACCTTTGGGCTATGGGGTCAAGAATGTAGGACGAATTTCCAAATCATGAAAACAATCAAGAGGAAAAGGCTAAATGAGGAAGTGACTTCTGGGTTTATGCTTGAAAATTTTAGATGGTATCAGAAGAAAAGAAACACACAACTATTATCAAAGAATTATAGTAATGGATTCTGAAATGGTTTAGAAGAGATGAACATAGTCTAAATCGCCAAGCCAAGAGCATTGAATAATGAATTCTGGACTTTTAGTTTCTCAA
>ML786992.1:720006-750083 GCA_009831015.1 Picea engelmannii | reverse complement strand
CATGAAATACGACCCATTTCTGAATATGAGGTTTTTGTCTTCAGGATTGTCAAAGACGAATACAAAATATCCTTTCCCTACGAAGTGGCTCTTTATTCCTTCTGTTATGAGCGGATTCCAATTCCTCTGCACCCATGCATCTATGGATTTGGGGGAAGGCCAGAGGCCGGTAAATTGCCCAATAAGTCCCCTGTCTGCTAAGTTCACTGCCGTTCTGCAAGTTTCTTCCAAAGGCAGTTCAACGCTGGGAATGCTGTCCAGTTTCTTCACAAATTTCTGCTGCACTGCTGACGGCGATCTCTTGGAGGCTGCGGCGACCAGCTTCCTGAATGCTTCCAGTTCTGGTAATGGGGGAGGGTTAGAGGTGGCACCCCCACCAGCGTCCATGGCTGGGGGTTCCCTAAGCGTTGCAGAGAGCCCGATCTGGGTGCGTCCTCGCGCCTCTGCGTGTCTGAGAAAACCGAGTCGCGACTTTGTATGCACCAGGGCCGCCGAAGAAGGGGATGCGACCTTCAGACTCAAAACATGGCCGCTCTAATCCATGGAATCGCTGCTGTCAGCTTGCGACCTGGAGCGGGAGGAGGAGGAGTCGGCCAAGCTAAGCCTGGCCGCCGAAAGGGCCGAGGCTGCCTGTGCGTGCGACTAGGGTTCCAGGATCCCGAGCTCGGGCCATCCCAAGGGGTTATGATTAAAAGGTGGTGAGCTTGGCTCAGAACGGTTAATTAGGCAGCGAGCAACGCCCATGTTCAGGTTTGAACCCGAGACCTGACCGTCATTACATGATCGACCTTACCACTACGCCTCACCCACGACCTTTTAGTTTCTCAATTTAGATAGAAGAAAGAAAAATGAAAATACAGAATAACAGGAATCACACACTAGTAGAGAAAATGAGACTCATAACACCACCAATTAGAATCTTTTCATAAAAAGTCCCAAAATCTGCCTCTATACCCATGTATTCATTCCATCCCCAGAGATTTATAAAGTTTTCCTATACAGAGGGAAGACTCCTCTTTCCTCCATGCTTCTATACTTGTGAGGCCAAGCATGTATAGAGGAATTTCATATGGAATTTAAAACGTTCTGACTTCCTCATAATTATAAAAACAGATACAAGTTACACAAAGGAAGAATAGTTGTATTATTTAAAGGGACTGTTAGTAATCGGTGTATCATATCAGGACTCCCTTCTCGTGGACATCTGTCCAAAACTATCTGAAATACACCAAAATGTTACCTGAGGATTCACCTCAGCTTGGGGATTTCCTCCTCCAGGGTACTCCACCAATCAAAAAAATTTCCGACAGTCTCTATCATCTCGGTTTTGGCCTCTGATTTCCTCCTTTTTCTCCTCTTCTTCTTTGCGGCTGGGTGGCATGTGTTGTTTGTGTGTTCATTTATGACAAGATCCCTAATAACAGGGTTTAATTTTACTCCTAACTCTGTCTTAGTTTCAGGTTCGGTATGAAATTTAGTCGCTAGCATTTGCAAGACCCATCTTTCATTCTTACTTATTGACCTGCTTGGTACCTTAGTTGAGAACCCAGTCATGCTAGACACCATTTGACGAGTATTATCCATGCCTTCTGGACTTGGTAGAGACCTTGATTTGGCCACCCTTGGAGTTTACAGAATTTAGGAACACTGCCCGAGCTTGTTTTTCTTTTGCATAAGATGACAATTTCCCAAAATAGGATAAAATGATTCATAACTGAGATTTGATGGTTTGTGTACTTTTCTCACGAATTACTATCATAGTACCTTTCTGTGCCATGCTTCATCAATACACTTCGAATGATGAGCCTTGAGTTAGTTATGCGGCTTTGTCCTTTTGGTACGTCATCCAAGAAAGTACTTGGACCGGTGATGTGAGGTGCTCTGACCAACTACCATCCTCCCTGCGAGATATCTACATGATGTTTTGAATCACATGACATCGAGGCCATAGAAAACGTGGTTTCAGGCAATTCGTTGTCTCCCTCGATGCATGTGTAAGAGCGCCATGCATTCCCCGTCGAAACTAGAGTAGTTTTCCCTGGTCTTCCTTCGCGATGTTAAGTCTTGTGCTATTTGTTTGTCCGATGTAGGCTTCGACCGTAGATCTGAGATTCTTGAAGATCAATGGCCCACTGAGCTACTCCCTTCCCACTTCTACTACATTCATTCATACACCGTGAAATATAGCCAAGTGCCCTGAACATTGTTAGTGTGATAACATTGGCTCCAACTGGGGATGCTATCCTCCCAGCGAGGTAGAAAAGAACTCATAGACCTGGTTATTGATCCATGGGGTTGTTCCCAAAAACATGTGTGTTTATTTCTCCTACCAAAGTCTGTGCACTGCTTCCAACTACATGGGGGACGTCTGAGTGCATTATTGAAAACTGACTATATCTAGTGCTAGAAAATTCAAACTGGAAAATGCTTGACTGACAAGCTTATTTTCACATCCTGACCTACCATAAAACTGTTGGGATGACCACTCACTCAAGTGATGCTAAAGTTCCAATTCATCCAATCAAGCAATTGGCTTCCTGATTTTCCTTTGTTCACATTTTTCTCAAGCTTGTAGAAAAACATAAAGGATGGCAGCTGAAAAAAAAAATTGAATCCAAAATCTGAGCTTATAATGAAGCAAATTCATCCTTCACTGAAGACTGTAATAGGATGGCCATTGGACCTTTAAAATCATGAAAAATCATTTCTCCTTGATGAGAAAAAACCGAAAGGAAAGTATCTTTCATCAATGTTAGTTGTTTTTTCTCTATTTCTTCTATTCTAAGAACATCTTCGAATGAAATGGGGATGATATGTTTGTCTTCTTGGCCATGTATATAAACAAAAATATTCATATATTCTTGAACATCTTCAAATATGATAGCCATATAATATGCACCAAGGCTATCCTCTTGTTCATCAAACAACTCTGATGTGGTTTCATTAAATTTCGGGAAATTTGTTTGAGGACAACCACTTTGACTTCCTAGTGAATAAATAGAAATAAGTTCTTTCTCATGCACTACTTCACAGTTTAGAGCTCTCGCAGATGGATTTTCAAAACCCTGATTTTCAAATGACTTGAATAAAACCACTGCCTCTTCATTATCTTTTTGTTTTTCTGATGGACAAATGGCATACACTGCTTCATCTATGTCATTTGTTTCTTTATTGCTAGAAACTTCCATAGATGTAATTTCATAATCTTCATCCATGTCTATGTTTATTAAAAATTTAACCACGATGTCATTCTCAAGGGAAGAGGAAATACTCTGAAACACCTTTTCATGTCGAGAATCCATACTAATTTCAAGATGGAGAAAATGACCTTGAACAATACTTTCTGGAGCAACTTCTTCTTCCTTTGCAGGCTGATAGCTAAACATAGACTAGAAATCTGAGCTGACATGACCCTTTATGTGAGTGTCCATAGAATTATCATCACCACTCTATTCATGCTTGGAGGATCCCTATCCTGATATAATACAAATATTTTTTTTCAATAATTCGAAAGAAGAAAAACATAATGGTAGGGTTGTCCTACATGATTTGAAACCATCTTCAATTTAATTGCCAACATATGGTTGTATTTAAGCACAAGCAATAGGGTCTTCAAGTGCATGAAAAGAATGTTGTGACATCTTGTCATTCTGCTCCATTGATCTAGCCTGGATTTGCATAAGCACACATTATTTTTCTTCAATGATGATTTTAGGATTTTCTTTCAGCAATTTGAAACAAGAAAAGCATAGAGGTAAGGAATTCCCTTTAGTTGATTCAATACTTTCTTCTTTGTAATTGTGATATCCAACCTAATTTCTTTCATTATACTACTGAAAAGGAACATTTTCTAATAGAGAACATGTGGTTGATTGTTCCAGGGGGTCAACATCGTAATCATCATATTCATCATATATAGGAAAATCATTAACATATTCCATGCCATCTAACAAGAACAAGCATAGAACATCAACCTGTTCTTTAACAAGATGATTTTCACACTCATATTCTTGACTATCTACAAATGAATACATAAAACGATCAACCCTCTACTTATCATGGGATGGATCAAAACCTCCTCTTTCAACAAGTGGGATGCAATTTTTTGCAAAATCATTAGCATTGGAAACTTCAAGAGGACCTATGATATTGTCAATTCTATGATCAAGATTCCAATCAACTATTTTCTGTTCATATTCACTTTCATTTCCTTGAACATTCAACCCCTCATTTTGGATTTTTTTACATGCTTGGATGTTGTGTTGAATGTCCTGAGCATCACTAAACATTTGTTGTAAGGGCCTAGGTCTTCTTTCCATCAAGAGGGAAGAAAAATCTGGATGAAGAGAAATTGCATAATGGAGCATGGCAACAGCTTCAGAGCGTTGAATTTCTTTGGAAAAATTATAATAGACGCTAGAGAACTTTCTACTGAATACATAAATAGATTCATTGTTGCATCTTTTCAAGATGTAAAACTCAGTGATTTGTAGCTCTAACGATTTCTGCTTGCCCCAAAATTAAAAAAAAACTTCTTCAATTCCACCCATGAGCTGATGGTTTCTAGGTGTAAGTGTTTGAACTAGTGTTTCATGTCTCCTTTCAAGGATTGAAAGAAAAATATTATACACACATCATTGTGGTCAATCTCGAATAAATCTATAAAATGCTCAAACCCTTGAATGTGATTTTCAAAAAATATGATACCCGATTCTCCGTCGAGCATAGGTAGGAACTCATAGTAATTTGGAGGGAAATCATGAACAGTTTGGGGTATCTTTAAGGGTATATATCTATGTTGGGACTTCGGGGGTGTTGGGATAAGAAAAATGGGAGACACATTGGTCTGAGTCTCATGGGATTTATCAACTTGGTCATTGTCATTGCGTGGCCTAGGTGAAACCTTTTTATCATAACCAGTGACAAGGCGAGGATATGCATGTGCAACGTATAGAGGAGGAAATATAATTTTAATTCTTTCATGATCATTATTAAGATACAATAAGTAAAATAAATTTTGTTTGGCATTTTCAAGGAAGGAGCAGAGGCAACTTAAAATGGAAAGTAAAGTTCTTTGTAAGAGGTCCCATTTTGAGTACCTGTTTTCTCTCATGGTGCCCTTCCTTAAGGGGTTTCATATTTTAGTGAATTTTTTGTCTCGCGCTTGAATTATTGAGAGAAGGCTCGCCTCTTGGAAATTTAGGATTCTTTTATCAGTGGAGTCGCCTTCGAACCGAAGTGGAGTCACCATAGCAGGAATACAACCAATGTGTGCTTCAATGGTTGTCGCTCTCAAACCCTAGAACTCAACCATGACGTTCTTCCCAAGGAAAATCTTTAAATTTCATCCTTGACAACAACACCAAAATGTTAGCACTTTGTAAATTATGTTTGTCTGAATAAACAGATGACAAAGGTAAGTGTTTCAAATAGCTTTAGAGCCGAGGCACTAACCTGCTCAACTCAGAGAGGGCTCTCTCATGTCACATGATACATATATGGAAATTAGTGGCTAGAATTGGTTTGTTTTGGGGTTTTAATAAAGTTGTTGAAGAGCTGAAGATGACCTTTGGGCTATGAGGTCAAGAATGTAGGATGCATTTCCAAATCATGAAAACAATCAAGAGGAAAAGGCTAAGTGAGGAAGTGACTTCTGAGCCTTTGGGCTATGAGGTCAAGAATGTAGGATGCATTTCCAAATCATGAAAACAATCAAGAGGAAAAGGCTAAGTGAGGAAGTGACTTCTGAGTTTATTCTTGAAAATTTTAGATGGTATTAGAAGAAAAGAAACGCACAACTATTATCAGAGCATTATAGTAATGAATTCTAAAATGGTTTAGAAGAGATGACCATAGTCTAAATTGCCAAGCCGAGATCATTGAATAACGAATTATGGACTTTTAGGTTCTCAATTTAGATAGAAGAAAGCAAAATGAAAATACAGAATAACATGAATCACACACTATGAGAGAAAACGAGACTCATAACACCACCAATTATAATATTTTCATAAAAAGTCCCAAAATTTTCCTCTACACCCATGTACTCATTCCATCCCCACAGATTTATAATGTTTTCCTGCAGAAAGGGAAGGCTGCTCTTTTCTCCATGCTTCTATACTCATGAGGCCAAGCATATATAGAGGAATTTCATATGGAATTTAAAACGTTCCAACTTCCTCATAATTCTAAAAATAGATACAAGTTACAAAAAGGAAGAACAGTTGTATTATTTAAAGGGACCGTTAGTAATCAGTCTGCCATATCAGGACTCCCTTCTCTTAAGCCTACATCTGTCCAAAACTATTTGAAATACACCAAAATTTTACCTAAGGATTCACCTCATCTTGGCGATTACCTCCTCCAGGGTACTCAACCAATCAAAATTTTCCCCGATGCTCTCTATCATCTCAGTTTTGGCCTATGATTTCCTCCTTTTCCTCCACTTCTTCTTTGCGGTTGGGTGGCAGCTGTTGTCTGTATGTTCATTTATT
This sequence comes from Picea engelmannii, assembly GCA_009831015.1. Lineage (NCBI taxonomy): Eukaryota > Viridiplantae > Streptophyta > Pinopsida > Pinales > Pinaceae > Picea > Picea engelmannii. The sequence continues at coordinate 743,589 of ML786992.1, read as the reverse complement.
ACAAGATCCCTCATAATGGGATTTAATTTTACTCATGAATCTGTCTCAGTTTCAGGTTCGGTATGAAGGTTAGTCGTCGGCATCTGCAAGACCCATATTTCATTCTTACTTATTGACCTGCCTGGTACCTTAGCTGAGAGCCCAGTCATGCCAGACATCATTTGATGGGTATTATCCATGCCTTCCGGACTTCACAGAGACCTTGATTTTTCCACCCTTTGAGTTTATAGAATTCAGGAGCATAGGCTGAGCTTGTTTTTCTTACGCATAAGATGACAATTTCCTAGAATAGGATAAAATGATTCATATATGAGATTTGATGGTCTGTGTACTTTTCTCACGAATTACTATCACAGTACCTTGGTGTTTCATGATTTATCAATCCACTTTGAATGATGAGCCTCGAGTTAGTTATTCGACGACGTCCTTTTGGTACGTCATCTGAAAAAGTACTTAGACCGGGGATGTGAGGTGATCTAACCAACCGCCATCCTCCCTGTGAGCTATCGACATGATGTTTTGAACCATGTGACATCGGAGCCATAGGAAAAGTGGTTTCAGGCAATCTTCCATCTCCCCTAATGCATGTGTAAGAGTGCCACACATTCCCCATCAAAACTAGAGTATTTTTCCCCAGTTTGCCTTCCCGATATTAAGTTTTGCGCTATTTGTTTGTCCGATGTAGGCTTTGACCATAGATCTGAGATTCTTCAAGATCGATGGCCTATCGAGCTACTCCCTTCCCACTTCCTCTACATTCATTCATATGCTGCAAAATATAGCTGAGGACCTTGAACTATTGCTCCTCTACTGTGGTATATCGTCTCGCTAAACTTCAGATGTTTTTAGATCTCGATAAAAATTGTTAGGGTGATAATAGGAACTATGTGAGGAAACAAGGAATCATAATCTTATAAGGGTCATGTGACCTAATACTAGTGATATATCCACTCATAGTAGAAACATTTTCTAATGAAAACCCATATCATATCATAGTTTTTATGTTAAAATCCACATTTTATCCCTACCTTCTAGTTAACAAAAACTCTTCATAAGTATTGATATTTCATTGAATTTCGATTTAATAGTATTTTTAATGGTATATCAATGTTCTGTAGAGTTATATCCTTCTCCATTCTCAAATGATTTAGACAATAATTGGCATCTTTATGCGAACCCCCATTAATCCATAGGTGGCTTTGACGAGAGTTTGAGGAAATCATAGGTAGCATGTATTTTCTTTCATGTTAGTAGTCTCTTGTGCCTGTACATTAGGTAGCTAGTTTTAGTCATTCTCTTAATGGGGAAATAACTAATTATATGAGGATAGGATAGGGTGTATGATATTAATTATAAGATTATAAATTATAAACACTTTTGAATTTTCTCAATATTTCTCCATGATTATATAGAAATGCTACAACCCAAATATTCAAATCCATATATAATATAACAAGATTGATGAGTGTCTCAAAAGGGTTTTATTTTTTTCTCAGAGCCAAAATTCATACGATTTACAATTGTTTCCAAGGTAAATATAGGTTTTGGACATGGACGGATATGATGTTAGGTTTAATAATCAACAACAAATAAACTCAAAACTATATCAAGGAAGGGAAATAGGAAGTTTATAGTTAAGAAATCCATTAATGGAAATATGGTTCCTTTATGTAACAATTAGGTATAAATCCCTTAGTGGAAATCCCTTAGTTTATAGTAAAATTAGGTCCCTTTATGTAACTTTAGGTGACCATAAAATATTTCACAGTTATGTATTTAGTTCAACTATATCCACAACTATCCAACAATTTGTCCTTAAATCTCTCAAGTGATACAAATATATAATATAGTATTTGCACAGTTCATATGTTATATTATATAACATTATCACAAATATTACATTTGCTCCACCTCATCTTAATTTATATTATGAATACAAACAACCCTCAATCCCATCCCATTTAACATGAAAATAAAGGAATTAGTATAAAAACTCAATGACATTTAAACAATGCTAATGGAAAGTTTAAAGAAATGGCATATAATCCATGTTCATGCAAGACCTTCACCTCATTGTGATTAAAACATGGGCATGTGAGGTTATGAATATTAAACTCTTTGTTTTGAGGATTCTAATGCATTAAGGTCTTTGTGGATCCAACCATAGGGAACTTTTAAGGAATCTTAATTAAATGTTCTAATACATTTTTTTAGTAGATCCAACCATAGGGAACTTTTAATGAATCCACTTTCTTGTTGATTTTTTGAATTGTTTTCCCTTGGCAAACACAACTTCTGATTTCAATGACTTCTTTGTGTGGGTTTTACTGATTATTATGAAAATATTGTGGTTTTATCTTTTGTCCCTTATCCCTTTAGTCATTAGTCATTTCCTGAGCAGTCAACCAAGATTCGAATCGACAATCATCACTTTGGTGTTTAAATACCTATAGATTCAAATGCCCTACTTTTCTATGCATGGATGATGAGTGAAGGATAAGAATTTGTCATGTTGTCTATCCCTTACTTATCTTTTAGTTGATTGATTAATGGCTGAATGTTTATTCTTTGCATCTTCTTCTTTGATGTGTATTGTGAATGATAAACCTCTAAGTTGAATGATAGTCCCTTGGTGAACCCAACTTCTGATTTCAATGACTTCTATGTGTGGGTTTTATTGATTATTATGAAAATATTGTGGTTTTATCTTCTATCACTTATCCCTTTAGTCACCAGTCCGTTCCTAAGCAGTCGACCAGGAGTTGAATCAACGGTCGTCACTTCGGTGTTTAAATACCTATAGATTCAAATGTGCTCTACTTTTCTTTGCATGGACGATGAGTGAAGGATAAGAATTTTCCATGCTATCTATGGACCCCTTACTTATCTTTGAGTTAATTGATTCATGGTTGAATGTATAGTATTTGCATCTTCTTTTTTGATGTGCATTGTGAATGATAAACCTATGATTTCAATGGAAGTCCCTTGGCAAACCCAACTTCTGATTTCAATGGCTTCTATGTGTGGGTTTTATTGATTATTATGAAAAGATTGTGGTTTTATCTTCTGTCACTTATCCCTTTAGTCATCAATCTGTGTCTGAGCAATCGGCTAGGAGCTGAATCGATGGTTATCACTTCGGTGTTTAAATACCTATATACTCAAATGCCCTGCTTTTCTGTGCATGGGTGATCAGTGAAGGATAAGAATTTTCCATGATGTCTATGGACCCCTTACTTGAAGAATTTTCCATGATGTCTATGGACCACAATACCTTCACCTCATTGTGATTAAAACATGGGCATGTGAGGTTATGAATATTAAACTCTTTGTTTTGGGGATTCTAATGCATTAAGGTCTTTGTGGATACAACCATCGAGAAGTTTTAAGGAATCTTAGTGAAATGTTCTAATACATCTTTTTAGTGGATCCAACCATAGGGAACTTTTAATGAATCCACTTTCTTGTTGATTTTCTGAATTGCTTTCCCTTGGCAAACACAACTTCTTATTTCAATGACTTCTTTGTGTGGGTTTTATTGATTATTATGAAAATTTTGTGGTTTTATATTATGTCCCTTATCCCTTTAGTCACTAGTCCTTGCCTGAGTTGTCAGCTAGGAGTCGAATCGACAATCATCACTTTGGTGTTTAAATACCTATAGATTCAAATAACCTACTTTTATGTGCATGGATGATGAGTGAAGGATAAGAATTTATCCTGTTGTCTATCCCTTACTTATCTTTTAGTTGATTGATTAATGGTTGAATATTTAGTCTTTGCATCTTCTTCTTTGATGTGTATTGTGAATGATAAACTTTTGAGTTGAATGACAGTCCCTTGGTGAACCCAATTTCTAATTTCAATGACTTCTATGTGTGGGTTTTATTGATTATTATGAAAATATTGTGGCTTTATCTTCTGTCACTTACCCCTTTAGTCATTATTTTGTTCCTAAGCAGTCAACTAGGAGCCGAATCAATGGTCATCACTTCGGTGTTTAAAGACCTATAGATTCAAATGCGCTTTGCTTTTCTTTCCATGGATGATGAGTGATGGATAAGAATTTTACATGCTATCTATGGACCCCTTACTTATCTTTGAGTTGATTGATTCATGGTTGAATGTCTAGTATTTGTGTCTTCTTCTTTGATGTACATTTTGAACGATAAACCTCTAATTTGAATGGAAATCCCTTGGCGAACCCAACTTCTGATTTCAATGACTTCTATGTGTGGGTTTTATTGATTATTATGAAAATATTTTGGTTTTATATTCTGTCACTTATCCCTTTAGTCATCAGTCTGTGCCTGAGTAGTTGGCCATGAGATGAATTGACGATCATCACTTCGGTGTTTAAATACCTATATATTCAAATGCCCTTCTTTTCTGTGCATGGGTGATGAGTGAAGGATAAGAATTTTCCATGATGTCTATGGAGCCCTTACTTATCTTTGATTTGATTGATTCATGGCTAAATGTCTAGTCTTTGTGTCTTCTTCTTTGATGTGCATTGTGAATGATAAACCTTTGAGTTGAATGATAGTCCCTTGGCGAACCCAACTTCTGATTTCAATGACTTCTATGTGTGGTTTTTATTGATTATTCTGAGAAGATTGTGGTTTTACATTCTATCACTTATCCCTTTAATCATCATTCCATGCCTGAGCAGTCGGTCAGGAGATGAATCGATGATCGTCACTTCAGTGTTTAAAGACCTATAGATTCAAATGCCCTATTTTTTCAGTGCATGGATGAAGAGTGAAGGATAAGAATTTTCCATGCTCTCTATGGAGCCCTTACTAATCTCCAAGTTGATTGATTCATGGATGAATGTATAGTCTTTGCACCTTCTAATGAGCATGTACCTCTGCATCTTGATTGATTAAAAATTCGATTTATCTCTGTGTTTTTAATTTCTAGAACTTGTGTACATCTCTACAGTTTGATTGATAAACTTTGCATTGTGGATAGATATTGCAGAGAGATGTCGACATGGGATTCTCTAAACATTCCTCACAAATGCTCTAGGTATTCTCAAGAAGGAAGAATAAGAACTCCTTCTTTGACCGAGACTCTGAGTTAGCAACAACAATCTCATCAGATGATATTTTCAAATCAGTCTGTGAATAGATCAACTACAGAACCTGCTCAAGCCAGTTCTATGGATGCAACCTTCTTATATAGGTTGCACATAGATACTCCTACACATGAGAATATAGGGAATACCTCTCGACAAGAGAATATTTCTGGTAATTTTCTTTGATTTTATTTATTTTTGTTGTATTTTTTGTATTTAAATTTATGTGAGGTTAAATCTTGAAGTTACTTTCAAATGTGTGTGTAGAAAATCAATTTAGAGTAAGGGACGATAATGAGAGTGGCAGTCATGAAGATTCAAATGTAAGTCTAGAGGGTGAAGGTGAATTTAGGAGGCCATGTTATCAAGAAACAGGAGATTACATGCCCACGGCCACCTATTCTTTAGATGTTGAAGATGAACTTCCCTGGGAAGGGAATATTGAAGCAATGATACTTCAGCGATGATCAGGTGTTAAAAAGAGGTTGGAAAATTATTTGGTGATCTTGGAACTCCTTCAGGAGAGAAAACAAAGTTTGCAAATTGTTTTGCATTCATTGGAAAACTTTATGGATGCATATCAGAAGATGGGACCAACCACTGACAGTTTTGTCGATCTAATGAGGTAGAGAAAGTCAGAGGTGATGGGTCCTAATAAATGGGAGGAATTAAAAAATTGAGTTTCAAAAGAAGACGCCATTTCAATGTTCAATTTCAAAGAGGGCCCAAAGCGGAAGATGTTGAAGATGCAATATTTTAAGCACCCCGACTTTGCAAGGCATTTGTATAACATATTTTTGGTGGCATATGGGAAATTGTCATTGAACGTTGAGGTTCCACACTATTTTGCATGAAATTTTTTTGTAGAGTTTTTCTTGCACATGCACCCTGAGTATACTAGTCTACTATCCAAATATTATGGGACTGGTAAAGGACGTACATATGATCAAAAAGAGGCATATCGAAGTGCAGAATTGTCAAGGCCTCCATAACCTTTAGTACCTCACCCAACAGGGGCATTTGCTTTAGTTTCAGAGTTCCAGGCTACATCTGAACCTGAAAAAGAGGTTAGGACTGAAATCGGGGAAAATTTGGAAGCTGTTTTTTATGGTGTTGATGTTGGCATGAACTTTCAGTGAGAAGAATCCAATTCTCGGGCCACATTTGTTAATAAAACAGATGCAGAGTTAGATACAATGTCAACAGAAGATGTTTTGAAGTATGAAATTTTTTTCCGAGATGGTTGGAAAAAAGGTCATTTAGAATGATGACCCGAACCACAGATTGTTATGTGTTCTATTTAGGAAATTTTTGATGCATTTTATGATAGTTTACTTCTAGTTCTAGATTTAGATATCATTGTCTATGTAGAAATAATCGAGTTCTCCTTGCCATTAATTGCAGTTTGGAGATATATTAAATGAATCTCCAGTTGGTAGGGGACTTGATTTGACAAGTTTAAATTTTGATGGGTTGAATCAAGTATGTGTTTTCTAATAGTTGTTCAATCTCCACTCTTTTGAATAAGAGATCAACAACATTTATAATTTTGTATAATTGTGAACACATTGAATCCTAGATTTAGTTCTTAGTTGGGTTGTTCATAGATCTCTATTCCATCTCCTACTACTTGGGAAACCTTGTCTCAATTTTTGTTGGGAGAGTTTGAAGAGGGGGGAATTTCACAGGTATCATTTAGTGTCTTAAAATCATTTTAATTTAATGTATTATAATCATTTAAATATAATTTTTCAAATTTTCAAATTTGAAATGTGTTATATAGGCTAATATGGATAAGAGAGTACCTGAGAGCGTGATCGGAAGGGATATTGGAATTGAGGAAGAAGAGGAAGCACCCAGATTAGGGAAGTATGTGTCCATTCAAGATGATTCATAAATGTATGTTCTTGACTTTTATCATTTTTTTGTTTTTTCAAATTTTTAGTTTAGCCTTTCTTATTCAACGCTTTGATCAATTATTTTGAAATAAATAGAACCCCTAGATAAGTTTATCATTGTCTTAAATGGTGCACATTCAAACTTATTTAAATTTAGATCATGATAAAGACCTAATTTTGAACTTGAACATGTTTGGATATTTGAGAACAGAGTCTATCCCATATCAGAAAAGAGAAACTTTCTAAGTTTTCCTCGATTGCATTCCTTTCTTTATTGTCCAAGAATGGTGTAATATGGACAAATTTGTGTTTTCTACATACAACGAAGTTGATAAATCAGAAACAAGAAAAACAACATGGAGGAAAAGGCTCACTAGCCAACACTACATTATTCACTCCAATGTTACATATTTATAGTACAATGGGTGATGCCACCTCATAGAGAGATTTGCTCTAGATCCTAAAATCATGCATGATGACTAGGCTAGGCAATATTAACTAACTCATTAGTCATCACTTGAGGATATATTACTAATATCATAAATGAATAATACAAATATAGGTGACAATTTAGACTTAGTGATTTGTGAAGGTAAGCCATAGGCTAACAATCCCCCCCTCAATCACAAGTTCGATCAATAATACCAGTAATAAAGCATAAACTGGTATCAATTCCAAGTCTTCATATTGAAACTCCTGAGTTGAGCCTCAATGAAGAACTACCTGAAAAACCGTCAATATAGATGTTGAACATGTTCATTTAAAATGAACTAGAAGAGAGCTTAGATATGGAAGTGAATAGATACAATATCTGAACATTTCCTGATTGCTTGACAATTTGATCATTTTACCAAGTATTTTAGCTAGAAGAATCTGATGTCTTCTGCTACTTGGTGAACATGTAGTATCATCACTCTACTATCAGTGTATCACTGAAAGTGCTCTCTGAATCTATGGTTTGGGATGAACACTAAACAATTGATACCATGTATCTGATGATTTTTGGATAACCACTAACCAATCTTGACACTTTTATGTGTCCAAAAGAATCCCAATGTATCATGTGTATGATTCAATTGCAAGTCATTGAACCATAATCCTGTCAAAGCCCGCCATCTCTAGAAAATCTCACAATGTAATCATGTGAGCCAGGATGCATGCAAATTATTTAATTAATGTAAACTCCAATCTGATGAGAGTGAACCACGAGAATTGTATCAGCTTCTTTTCTAACACATCCCTGAAAATTCCCGACAACTCAATCATGTGCCAAGATGCAATGCAGAAGGATCCTCTTGTCCTCTGTTGGGTCGAATGACCATCTATGTGAACCAAATGTCCACATCATTTCTCTCAAAATCAAAATCAAACATCCCAATTATGTATGATTCAACTTAAACTTATTGAACCATAATTCTACTAAAGTCTATCATTTATAGACCGTAGTTTCCCATTTGGAAAATTTCATGCCCATCTGGCATACTTGATGTTTGTTGTTGTTGAAAATTTCTGTCTGACAACCATCTTCAATTCCATCATCAATTCCCCCCTTTGTTAGTTGAAAGGAGAGACCACAAGTGGTTTCATGAACCATCTTCACTGGAATTTTGAACTCCCCACCTTAAGGTGCATGAGAGTTTCATCATTGTACTCCCCCTTCTAGGCTAAAGAGAGTACCATACTTGTTCTATTTGAGTACAACACAAAGTGGGCATGTGAAAAAAACCACATGTTATCTCATCCCTTGAGGGCCATGCATGAAATCTATGACATAAGGGGACCACTTATGTGAGGTACAAAAATGTTATGTGATACAAGATTGGTCTTTACTCGAGATTGAATTCTAGGGTAAGACTTATATAATCACTTGGATGTTGATGACCATTTCCAAGGATCAATCCACTCATAGTGAATATTCAATCTTGTAGGTTTATTCAGTGTTGAAAATCTATCTGAAGAATGGTTATGCTTGCCACAATGCTGACAAGGATGGATATCAAATCATTGATTCTCCTTGTTACCAACTCGATTACAATGTTGGCACTTATCATTCTGATGCTGAACTTGAATAGGTGAAAGTGAATCTTCTTGAAGGAATCCAACATTTTGGAACTTGATTGGTCTTGAATAATAAGGAATATGAAAGGTAACTTCCTTGTCATATCCAAGTCCTGTTCTATTCTTGTTGTAGATGATTTATTCCCAAGGTTTGATGATGGGCTTGGAAGGAGTATTATGAAACTGTTTCTTTGAAATCCTTGGAAGCGGATTTACTGCATGTTGATGCATCATTGGAAGGTTTTCATGACTGAAATCAAAACAAAACTCTTGAAATGTAGGTTCATGAATAGATTCAACTTCGTCTAAAACAGATTCTGAAGTTGTATCACTGTGTTGTTCCTTCATTGATTGTTGATCAAAAGCATCATCATCATCAACATCATAGAGAGGGTTGTGTTGAACAAAAACTAGTTCAGAACACTTCACTGGATGTTGATTTTTGAGATCAATCAACTCATCATTCAATAGTTGAGATTGTGCTTGAAGAAGTCTAACTTTATCTTGTGTCACTTGCAAACAAGTTAGCACTGATTGAAGAGTTGATTTGTTCAATATCATTATGTTGTCTTTAGTGGTGTTTATTAGAGTGTTTAGTAACTCTAATAATTCATGACTTCGCTCCATTTTAACATGCTTGCTTGAACTTCTCGTTCACTTTCTCTTCTCGCTCGCTTGAACTTGCCTTTCTTGAACTTGCTTCCAGGAAGTGGAGGATGTCAGTTACCACCAAAAATGCATCCCAAAGTATTACAATTATTTGAGTTTCAAGTACTCAACCTAGTCGATTTCAACTCAAAATGACTCTAGGGTGTTGGGCTCAGCCGAAAATCCACCTTATGACAAATTTGATTCAACTCAACTTGATTTAAAAAGACAAGTAAACTTACAAAAGGACTATTTGTAAGCTACAAATTATCATTGATTTAGAAATTAAATGGATATTTGAATTTGATGGTTCTTTGATTTCAAGTCACATTGAATTCTTCTTTGATTGCGAGCTTGATTTGTCTGTTGTTTCAGTGTTTTGATGAAGAAATGTTTTTGAGAACTTGATATTGTTTCTTCTTGATTACTTGTGCTTGATTGTGCATGTACTTTCTTGACATTAATTGTGTGTGTTTGTTTTCCAAATGAGAGGTGTCAAAGACTAGACATAATTAATATCTTCAAGGAAAAATCATCCACTAGCATAATCAAAATCACACACAAGCGCAAATTTCCTTAGACCCCATTATTCAATTTCAGGGTGGTATAGGACAAACATCCACCAAAAATCATATTTTTATTAACTTGGAAAAAATCTATTTTCCTTTTAATACAAAAACAACCATTGTGAAGGACTTGATTTTGAACATCAATGACTTCTACATACCTTTATCATTACCCACACATTTTCAAAGATTGAATTACATTCCCTAATGTATTTCAAAACTGGAAAAAATTTGCATATGAATTATCAACAATTCATTACCTTGCTGGAGTGAGTGCTCACCATCTTGTCTTAGCTTGGATTGAATATTTTCTCTCTCCTCCAGATTTTGTGATTAAGGATAACCGAACTTGCCTTTAACCAATTGGAATATGGACTTCCAATCACATATAAACGACGGGCAATGAACTTATCAATATGTGCAATGTTGGAAATATAACGTGTCCCGATTGTGGGCAGACTGTTGTTTCATATCCTTTGAGTAACGATGGTATTTGTGGCCATACAAAGTACCAGATCTTCTGTAACAAAAATCAGATGGAATTCAAGTTAGTGGAGGACATTGCTTATCCAATCGTGAGCATTGACCCATCTGTTTCTAGCCTAGTGATTAGACCACCGACACTGGTGGTGGATTCATGTATATTTGGAGATTTTCAGAAAGGTGGAATTCTTCTTGATGAGAATTTTCCATTCAACATCTCTAAGTGCAACACTGTCATGTTGTTGAATTGCACTCAACAGAATATCTTCTCACAAAATACGCGTGCGCAAAGAAGGTTGCAGTGCATACACAAGTGTGGTAAACCATAAACAAGAACAACAAAAATTGATAAAATAGAGACAAATAATATAGGTTGAGTCCCTAAAGGATTAAAATGGAGGAATACAAGAAGAGATCAAGATGCCCAATATAGAGATTGTTTCAATATGAAGAAGGAAAGAAGGAAAATAGCATGATGTCATCTAATGGTTGTTGCTTCTAGAACAATAGAGGGGAGAAATGGTAGAAATAGTAGGATCTAGAAATCAGAGAAATGGTAACATCTACTGAGAATTCAATTCAATTTTGGGCTACATTGATATCAATATTCAATGAAAAAGATTCAAAGTTAGTTTCCAAAATAAGAAGCATGACCATAAAATATGCCATGATTATTTGACCTGCCAATCCAACTAGCTTTGTACAACAAGTGACAATAGCCATCCCTTTCATGATGCCATTGCCAACCTTGGTGGTGACTGTAATGGATTGGACAACATTGAAATCACTTGGCATTTGCTCATATGTGTAGCCCTCAGCGATTGGCTTCTTCACTTCATTGAGTATCTCCTCCTCTGTTGCAGGTATCTACTCTTCTTAGAGATCTCGTGCAATCCATGGATCTATACATTTCTATATCATTTAGAAATGGTGACAGCAACACTCTCGTAGTGAGTAATAATATGGCAGCAACTGTAACGACCTCCTCATTACGACAACCAAACTATAACAACTAGTGCAATTTTTTTTTTTGTGTGTGTGTTTAAAAAGTGTGTGTGCACATGTACAAAGGAAGAAATCAATGCATTTGACTCTGCATCACCACCCGACGATGAATAAGACGCAACCAAGATGAACACAAAAAGACGACAAGGACGCGCGACAAGTAACTGCATGCATAAATGACGATCACACGACGATAAGTAGAACTGACTACCCACCTGTGCTACCCTACAATGGTTAGGACCTCCAAGACACATAAGCAACGCTCAAGCCCAGGTTCCCATCGATTGTAACCATTTAAGGTCTCAGGGCTGGCGACTGTTCTGAGGAACATGGAGGTGTCTACAACCCGCCCGACACAAGCAGTCCAAACAATATAATGATCTCAACCAAGTACAACAACAACCAAAGAACAACCACTGACTCTACGGAAGACGCAAGTCAGAAGGACTCCGACAATGACCAAACACTAGAGAGACTCAACGACATTAAAACAGACCATCATTCGAATGACTAAATAAACAAGAGTAAACATCTAAAACCATAATTCCATTCATTAATTTTCATGCATGAAAGAAATAAATAGAATCTAAGTAAACATGCGTCCATGTCATACATTGCGCAAGAGCACCCCTGCCTTCTACGAAAGCACAAGTCACTTAATTTGCAATTTCAATTAATTACGAATCCAAATAATAGCAAATTCAATTAAAACGAGATTTCATTAGCAAGGCAGTTTCAAGAATTACACAATCCCATTCAATAAATCATAATAACCTTTGGACTTAGTGCAAGATGTTATATTTTATCCACTATCAAATATTTTTAACTTCATCATCACTATCATGAAATAACACCCATTTTGTTTTATTTTGCAATAGCTCTTATAATGGACCAATACATTACATCCAATGCGTCATCTATAATCATTTTAGTAACTTTGCCAAGAACGACTACAAGGTCCATGGTAAAATTTTCACAACCATTAGCTTTAGCATTAAACGTTCATTCCAGAATCAATACCCTAGAGCAATAATAATAATACTAGCCTTACATTACCATCAGCATACAATCAACATCACTTTACATTGATTGTTACTCTAACCAATAATAACATTAACATTAAATATTACACTATATTATCTTTAGCGTTATATCATGTTGCGTTACATTACATTCTGTCCTATTACATTCATATTATCAAGCATGGCCATTAAAACAACTAACTGCAATGTCATTACCTTCATGATTACCTCCTCATAATTCTTATTATAAAAGCATGGCAATAAAATAGCCAAACTGTAATGATGTTACCATACATGCTACCATCCTTGCATTGATATTACAAATCCTTGCAGTTAAAATAATTAATAATGCAATTTAAACAGCCATGCAGTTATATAACAATTAAATAATTAACAATTAATGAACAGTTAAATAACCATATCATTTCAAATTAAATACATTGCAGTTAACTAACAATAATAATCCTAAAGATAAAGAGGGTCCTCTTCGAGAAATGCGCCCAACAACATTCGGACACAGGTTGCCTTAATGAGGCACTCAGGAATAAAATAAATAAAATAACATATACAAGCATCCAGGCTAAGACAACTACACTTGTTTTATTCTTCCAAGGACATGCAAATCAATAAAGGATATCTGTTAAGAAGGGTGCGATTAAACAAAATCTCCTCATACTGAAGGTTTACAGTAAAAGGGGGATTCCCTTTTATTCGGGGTCGCTATTACTGGCCAAAGGATGCCATCACCATTTTTTTTAAAAATCTCTGGCAAGTTTTAAGGGTTACTGCCAACAATAATTAAAAACTATAATCACAGACATAGCCTTTACACTGAATCTGGCATTGAGGGTTCTGACTGTCATGACCCTAGTTAGATTTTCCAGTGGTCAGCTAATGCAGTATAAGAAAATATAAATGAACAAACAGTGAAGCACACTACCACTGTCCTGTTAAATTAGATGCCAGGACATCCAATGACGTGTTGGATAGTTGTCTAAGTTCAAAAGGAAATTTCAACATAGTTGTATTATCAATTTATACCAAATCTTGACTGTCGAGGCCATCCATTCCATCATGCATGCCATAAGGATGTTGTTGTTTTGTTTATCGCAAAAGAGAGAATAATCTAATTCAAAAATGGAACTAGTGACCAATTGGGCACATGAACCATACTTTTTCTTTGTTTGGCATATTATCTTAAAAGTTGTTTGATTAGAATACCTAGATATGAAAAATTCCAGGAAAAGGAATGACAACTCTGTCGGTTTGCTTGTGCAATAAAACAAAATTCCAGCATGGAAATAACCTTTGATAGAGAGGAAGCATATACAAATGGAATTTGAAATAATAGTAATAATAATAATAATTTACTAACGATCTTTAGTTATTTCTGATAAATCTTGCACCTGGGTGTATTAGCTTGCACTCCAGAGCCTTTGCGACTCGATTCACTTCATTGGTTATGTTATGATAAGAGTCAAGCAAGCATTTTGGACAGATCTAGAGAAAATTATATGCAACAAGGCATTACGAATTTTGAAACTGACAAGGATTTAAAATTTTAAACCCTAATTTCTCTAAATGCAATCCTCAAGTCCCGTTTCAAAAATAAGCTCACTCACCGTGTCATTTGGCTGTGCGTCGATTTTGAAATGGTTTCCCTTCAAAGTTTTGATGGATAACTTCATTCTAGCCGCCAAATTCTATGAGAAAACCCACCAAAATTGACCAGAAAAACAACGGAATGCAGCCTGGATGACGCAGATTATAAATCCATTCACCTGCACGGACCGCAGGGGCATGAAAACCCTCCAGAATGGCAAGCCCAGCCAAATTATAGAAAATCTGTGCCAGATGGGCAGCTACCAGGAATGTAATCATGAGAGCAGATGGGCAGCTACCACGGGGAGACGCGGTTATGGACACACATGCTGAGAAAGGAACCCCCACGATAGGTATTACAGAAGGACTCAAGCGCTAGAAAGGTAGAGATTTGGGTTTGGTACACCATCGATGGCATGCAGTGGATTCGGTTGGGATGTGCATGATCAGTGGGATTACAACACCCAACCCCTAAAAGCAGTGGGAGCCTAACGTTTCCAACCCCCGGACACAAGTATAACAGCAAACCATAAATCAATAAACCCCTAAATATTATTTCAATTCCAGGCTGATGCTGCCTTGTAGACCTACAATTTAATTCTATCTAATGCCAGAATACAAGGATAACAATCTCAGCGAGCACCCATTGGGTTTAACCCATGGCCCGAACACAAAGAAAAAGAAACAATTCATTCTACCTTTCCATCAATAAGCAGAACTGCATAATCCTAACATATTCTACCACACAAAATGAAGAACATACCTTTGCCCATTTTTTTTTTACCCGCTTCGAATGATGACCCACGCTCGTGCCGCTCCTGCTCCGTGCCGCTCCTGCTCTCCAACCATAGAGACTACACCGGTACCTCCCAACCAAACGTTAGGGGTACTCTTCTTTCCCCTTAGCCCCCCGAGCCGCAAAGGGGCCACACACAGTCCAAATAGTATACCTAGCTTCCCAGCTCGCCTCCAAGGCTGAGCTACCACTCTAATCGCAGCTGAGAAAATCCCAAATCCTCACAAGCAATCAATTCAGTCCAAATTCGACAACATAACGATACCTAACAGCCCCCCCTTTTTTTCCCTCATCCCCCTTTTTTTTTATAGAGTTTTTGAGCCCCCCTCTTGCCCTAATCACATTTAATTTAAGTTTTAAAGGAAACCCTCTAAAAAAATTTTGTCTTACAAGTGTCACTCATCCCCCACGTTTCTCCCAAAATCATTTTCTTTAAATTTATTAAAGTCTCATTTCACTATTTTTACTATTCCCTTTCCCCTTTTTTTTTAAAAAAACCAAAAAGGTAAATGCACTAATTAATCCTTTCATTTTGTCTTTTTAAATTCAAAACTTTTTAAACTCCCGCACGTTAAATAATTTTATTACTTATGAATTGTCTATGTTTCCTTATTACTTTGTTTCCCTATTTTTATTAATCCCTTCTTCTTCTTTTTTTTAAACCAAAAAGGTAAATGCACTAGATAATCTTTTCATTTATTATTTATTTAATATTTTTGTTCTTTCATAAGTTAGGAATTAATTTCTTCTTTGTAAAATTTTAAAACCATTAGTTTTAATTTAAATCTTACTCTCGTCATTTACCCCAAGAATTTCATGAAGACCAACTATTACTTGAGTGGGTTTTTTTTTGTTTAAAATGTTATTTTTATTCTAAGGTCTTTCTCTTAAGGTTAGACTAAAATTTTACCCTAAAAGTTTTAGATTCAGTACTTAGATTCTGAACTGGGCGACACTAGGTTATGGGAGTTGTTTAAGGATTTCTTAAGGCGTTATTGTCTTAGGGATATTTAGGTTTGTTTCCTTCATCCACATCAATGCAACGTGCCCTTCAGGATGCGCCACGTGCTCCAAGGGTGCCACTCACCTCGTTCATTTCCTTTGCGCAATGTGCCCTTCAGGATGAACCACGTGCTCCAAGGGTGTCACTCGCTTCTTGTGTTTCTTTTGTGCGTCGTGCCCTTCAAGATGCACCACGTGCTCCAAGGGTGCCACTCACCAACTAGACTAATTGGTAGACATCTATAAGCCCTGGAGTCAACACTCCGCTAGGTGAACTTGTGGGAGACTAAGGGCTCTAAGGAATAAGTCCCCCGCCTTATTGTGTGCCCCTTAGAATCATCGTGAGTGACTGTCGCAGTCTTCCCTCATGGCATCATGGATCCTCTCGAACTAGGTAATCGTTAACCTACAGTTCGAGCCACGACGGGAGTGCTAGTAGGCGGTGGTAGGGCTGTTGTCCACCCCTCTCCCTCAACCTCTTTGGAATCGTGTGTGGCCCCTTTACTCCATATGTGAGTCTGGTCAGCAAGCTATCGTCAGCCTGCATCATCAACAATCATGTCAGAAATTTCAACATCGTATCATCAAATCAAATGAAATATCACAGTAAATAAATCAACCCAATAGCACACTCCCTGACTCAATCCGGAGTCCGAGGGGGTTCCACCGATGCCTCTACATCATCAAGGTCCAAAACCATGCACACTTAATAAAACTGAGTCAATAGCACCTATCTACATCAAATAGTAAAACCTCATGTCATCTATCATAACGCATCATAATCGATTATAAATGTTTTAACATCAGAAAAGTCTAGATCACTTGCAAGCAAGTGTCCTCAAATAATAAGTTTTCTCAGTGCGCCAGAGCGGGATGTTACATACACCCCCTCTTGCTCTAAACTTCGTCCCAAAGTTTCTCAGTATATATGCCGAAATAAAAGTATCACAGTATCATAACTCTATCTGTCAAACAAAAATGGGAACTGCTGATGCATATCATATGCATCCTCCCAGGTCACCGAGTGCGGACTATAACTATCCCACTGGACCTTGACCTGATCTATCATTTGACGTTGTAACTGTCGAACGTGATGATCTAAGATGTGGACCGGCTCAGTCGTGAGCACTCCCTTGTCTGATACTTACAATGAACTCATGTCAATCACGTGTGTAGGATCACTAATATAATGTCTCAGAACAGATACATGAAAAACATCATGCATACGCCTCAAGAATCAGGCAAGGATAGTCGATAGGCCACGGGCCCCTTCCTCTCCACAATCTCGAAAGGTCCCATGAATCTAGGAGAGAGTTTAGCTCCCTTTCCAAACTTGATCGGACTCTTATGCGATTCAACCCGCAAGAAGTCTCGATCAACGACCTCGTAACTACGATCGACTCGGTGCGCATCGGCATAACTCTTCTGCCGATTCTATGCTTCTTTAATCCTTGGTCTTATGGTTTTCATTTTCTCTTCCATTTCTTGGATCTCTTCTGGTCCCACCAGGACCCTATCCTCAAGCCGATCCCAACTGAAGGGCGTCCGACACAGTCGCCCATAAAGAAACTCGAAAGGCGCCATCTCAATGGTGCTCTGGTACCTATTGTTGTAAGAGAACTCTACTAGAGGCAAGAATTCCTCCCAATGCTTTTGTTGGTCCATCACATACATGCGCAACATGTCTTCCAAGGTTTGGTTTGTTCGTTTTGTCTGTCTGTCCATCTTTGGGTGATAATAAGTACTAAGTTAAGTTGGGTTCCCAAGGCCTCTTGGAAACTTGTCCAAAATCATCCAGTAAACACCAATCCTCGATCTGATATAATCTTTTTAGGCACGCCATGCAGCCTCACAATCTCACCGATGAAAACTCTTGTTATGTCAGGTGCCTGATATGGCATACGCACAGGAATAAAGTGAGCACTCTTCGTTAGAGTGTCTACTACTACAAAAATCGAGTCATGTCTCCTTGCCGTCAGTGGCAATACAATAATAAAATCCATCGAAATAAATTCCCATTTTTATTCCGGAATGGCATGTGGTTGAAGTAATCCTGCCGGGTGTCTATGTTTAGCCTTTACCTACTGAAACTCTAGACATCTAGCCACAAAGTTGACTATGTTGGCCTTCATTTCCCTCCAGAAGAATAAGGGTTTAAGGTTTGCCCTCATCTTCGTAACTCCTAGGTGAGCCATGTAAACTTCTCTATGAGCCTCACTCAGGATCAACATCCTCAAATCGTCATTTGGGGGTACATAAATCCGACTTCTAAACCTCAATAACCCATTGCTATCAAAAGAAAATCCCTCATATCGTGGTACCATCATTGTGTTTTGGTCCGATAAAATCCTCGACTTCTTTGTACCAGTCATCGTCATGCTGCAAAGTGAGAATATTCTCACGTAGAGTCGTTTGAAGAGGAAACACTGAAAAGATGCATGGCCTCCAACTCAAAGCTTCCACCACTCGGTTCACTGTTCCCTGTATGTAAGTAATCCCGAAGTCGTACTCGCTAAGCAATTCCGACCAATGCCATTGTCGTGCATTCAGGGCACTTTGTGTGAAAATGTGTTGCAGCCCACAATGATCAGTCTTTAATTCAAATTTTCATCCAACAAGGTAGTGTTTCCAAACCTTCAATGCATAAACGATGGCTAATAACTCCAAATCGTGCGTCGCATAGTTCTCCTCATGTCTTCTCAGCTTCCTCTAAATGTAAGAAATCACTCATCCGTCTTGCATCAAGACTCTACCTAATCCTTCCTTGGATGTGTCAGTGCATACCAAGAAGTCCGCGTCCATGTCAGGGATCTTTAGTATCGACGTTGTTCTCAACAACTCTTTAAGCCTTCGAAATGCTTCTGCGCATTTCTCTGTCCAAACAAACTTCTTGTTTTTCTTCTGCAATTCCGTGACCGGATTTGCTATCTTCAAAAAACCCTCGACAAACCATCGATAGTATCCAGCTAAACCCATAAAACTACGCACTTTTGTGACATTCGTTGGCATAGGCCATTCCATAATAGCCTCAACCTTGGCTGGATCCACGGCGATACCTTCGCCGGAGATGGCATGCCCTAAGTAGTGAATCCTTGATTGATAAAAATAGCATTTGGACAACTTCCCATACAATTTGTGCTCTCGAAGGCACTGTGGTACCAAGCACAAGTGCTCATCATGCTCCTCCGTCATCTGAGAGTACATCAAGATATCGTCGATGAATACTTGGACGAACTTGTCCAAGTACTCGCGGAACACCCCGTTCATCAACTCATGAATACCCCTGGGGCGTTTGTCAGTCCAAACGGTAAAACAGTAAACTTGTAATGTCCAAATCTCATCTTAAAGGCGGTCTTAGGGATGTCATCCTCCTTGATCTGTAACTGGTGATACCCTGATCGCAAATTGATCTTGGAGAACACTGTTGCACCTTTCATTTGATCGAACATATCATCAATTATAGGTAAGGGATATTGATTCTTGATCTTAGCCTTGTTCAGTTGATGATAGTCAATGCAAATCCTCCACGACCCGTCCTTATTTCGTATGAAAATAACTAGTGCACCCCATGGTGACACACTAGGGCGTATCAATCCTAGGTCCAACAACTCCTTCAGTTGCATTTTCAGCTCTTGCAACTCTGGGGTCGACATCCGATAAGGCGTTCTTGCTATCGGTTCAGTCCCCGGTTTCAGGTCTATAGTAAACTCTAGTTCCCTTTCCGACGGCATCCCAGGCAACTCCTCTGGAAATACGTCCGCAACCTCTTTCACCACCGGAAGGTGTTCTAGACCTTCCGCTATTCCCTTTTCATTTAGCACGAGGATCACATAAATCTTGCACCCCTTGTGCATACTCTTCCGTAACTGTAAGGAAGAGACGAACCTCAGGGATACTCCCTGGTTCCGTCCTACCATCACATGTCTCTGTCCTTCATCATTGACCAAGCTCACCCATTCGTCTTACAATTGAGTATCGCCTCATGCGATTCCAACCACTCCATACCAATCACGATGTCATAAGATCCTAATATCGTGACATACAAGTTGACCCTTGTGACAAACTCTCCCTGGTTAAGGGCACAACTCGTAACCTTTCCTCCAACCTTTTGTTTGGCTTCTGAAGCCATCTCTATGAAGCTAAACTCGTCTTGAACGACTACCTTCTGGATGACATCGTGCAAAGTTTGTGGCATCAAGACATTTAAACCTTTGCATGCAGGCTATCGTTAAGGCCCAACACGAACCTGATGACCTTAAGCTTCTCAGTGTTAAGGTGCGGAGAATACCAGAGTAGCGCCATAAAACGTGCCTCATACTCGAGCACCGTATGACCTCCCTATCGTACATTATTGGGCTCATTAAGCTGATGCGCAATGAATTCCTCTGAAAGATACCTCTCTCGGAACCGTTCCTCGAACAGTTCCTCATGACACGTCCTTGACGGCCATGTTCAGCTGCGGCAGGAGCATCTTCCACCATAGAAGAACACTCCTCTTTAGTTGAAAGACCGCCATACAGACCTTCAAGTGGGAGGTATAATTGCAAAGTGTGAAGCACACCGCCATATTTTCCAACCATGCCTCAGCGGCTGCACCATCCGGGGCACCCAAGAACTCGAGAAATTTGACCTTCTCAAGTTCACGGTGAACGCTACTAGTAATGGCCGGTGCGCGCGGCGAAACCTCAGTGGGTGCTGGTGCGCGCGGCGGAACCTCAGTGGGTGCTGGCGCCCTGGCCTCATCTCTATCCAAGCGGCTGATTAGTGCCTCAGACATTCGTTGAAAAGATCTCATCATCCCAACAACATCGCCAATTGCTATCTGCTCCTGTCTAAGAACCTTCTCACCTCCCTGGGGGTTAGACCCCTCAGGCGTGGATGCTACTGGAGGCGTCATGCCTCCTCCCTTACCACCTCGTCGTCTTCCTCCGAGACATCCCCTAGCCATGGTTACCTGGACAAATACGATCCCTTAAGTTAGCAACCATATAGTCAATTCAGGTCAACGAAAGTCGTAGTGAATCCCAAGTCTCGGGTCAAACTGGCTCTGATACCATATGTAATGACCTCCTCGTTACGACAACTAAACTCTAGTAACTAGTGCAATTTTTTTTTTTGTTTTGTGTGTTTGTTTAAAAAGTGTGTGCACGCGTGTACAAAGGAAGCAATCAATGCATTCGACTCTACGTCGCCACCCGACGACGAATAAGAGGCAACTAAGATGAACATAAAAAGACGACAAGGATGCGCGACAAGTAACTGCATGCATAAACGACGATCACACGATGATAAGTAGAACTGACTACCCTCCCGTCCTACCCTGCAATGGTTAGGACCTCCAAGACACATAAGCAACACTCAAGCCCAGGTTCCCATCGATTTTAACCATTTAAGGTCTCAGGGCTGGCGACTATTCTGAGGAACATGGAGGTGTCTACAACCCACCTAACACGACCAATCCAAACAATATAATGATCTCAACCAAGTACAAAAAAAACTAAAGAAAAACCACTGAATCTACAGAACACGCAAGTCAGAAGGACTCCGATAACGACCAAACACTAGAGAGACTCAACAACATTAAAATAGAACATCATTCAAATGACTAAATAAACAAGAGTAAACATCTAAAACCATAAATCCATTCATTAATTTTCATGCATGCAAGAAATAAATAGAATCTAAGTAAACATGCGTCCACGTCATCCATTGCGCAAGAGCACCCCTTCCTTCTATGGAAGCGCAAGTCTCTTAATTTGTAATTTCAATTAATTGTGAATCCAAATAATAACAAATTCAATTAAAACGAGATTTCATTAGCAAGGTAGTTTCAAGAATTACACAATCCCATTCACTAAATCATAATAACCTTTGGACTTAGTGCAAGACGTTATATTTTATCCGCTATCAAAGATTTTTAACTTCATCATCACTATCATGAAATAACACCCATTTCGTTTTATTTTACAATAACTCTTATAATGGACCAATACATTACATCCGATGCATAATCTATAATCATTTTAGTAACTTTGCCAAGAACGACTACAAGGTCCATGGTAACAGTTTCACAACCATTAGCTTTAGCATTAAATGTTCATTCTAGAATCAATACCCTAGAGCAATAATAATAATACTAGCCTTACATTACCATCAACATACAATCAGCATCACTTTACATTGATTGTTACTCTAACCAATAATAACATTAACATTAAATATTCCACTATATTATCTTTAGCATTATATCACATTGCGTTACATTACATTCTGTTCTATTACATTCATATTATCAAGCATGGCCATTAAAACAACTAACTGCAATGTCATTACCTTCATGATTACCTCCTCATAATTCATATTATAAAATCATGGCAATAAAACAGCCAAACTGTAATGATGTTACCATACATGCTACCATCCTTGCATTGATATTACAAAGCCTTGCAGTTAAAATAATTAATAATGCAATTTAAACCACCATGCAGTTATATAACAATTAAATAATTAACAATTAATGAACAATTAAATAACCATATCATTTCAAATTAAATACATTGCAGTTAACTAACAATAATAATCCTAAAGATAAAGAGGGTCCTCTCCAAGAAATGCGCCTAGCAACATTCGGAATCAGGTTGCCTTAATGAGGCGCTCAGGAATAAAATAAATAAAATAACATATATGAGCATCCAAGCTAAGACATCTATGCTTGTTTTATTCTTCCAAGGACACGCAAATCAATAAAGGATATATGTTAAGTAGGGTGCGATTAAACAAAATCTCCTCATACTGAAGGTTTACAGTGAAAGGGGTATTCCCTTTTATTTGGGGTCGCTATTACTAGCCAAAGGATGCCATCATTGTTTTTTTTTGAAATCTCCGGCAAGGTTTAAGGGTTACTGCCAACAATAATTAAAAACTATAAATCACAGACATAGCCTTTACACTAAATCTGGCATTGAGGGTTCTGACTGTCATGATCCCAGTCAGATTTTCTAGTGGTTAGCTGATGCAGTATAAGAAAATATAAATGAACAAACAGTGAAGCACACTACCACTGTCTTGTTAAACTAGATTCCAGCACATCCAATGATGTGTTTGATAGTTGTCTAAGTTCAAAAGGAAATTTCAACATAGAGTTATTATCAATTTATACAAAATCTTGACTCTCGAGGCCATCCATTCCAGCATGCATTCCATAAGGATGTTGTTTTTCTATTTATCGCAAAAGAGAGAATAATCTAATTCAAAAATGGAACTAGTGACCAATTGGGCACATGAACCTGTTGGACACACCTACCACACTTAGAGGGGGGGTGAATGAGTGTGGGGCTCTTTTTCCCAAAACTGCCCTCTTGCACAAAAACTCATCAATTAGCATTCAACATTTATTCATTACCCATTGTTGTCATTTATAACC